>OX451218.1:28998959-29219893 GCA_949628195.1 Phasia obesa | reverse complement strand
TCTTTTGCTTGACTATGTACATTAATATGATGGTTACTGGTACGAAACTCCAAGGCGCAACCTAATTCAGTTCTCTAGATACACCATAATAATTTTTCACTTTGTATGGGAGGTACCACGATTTCTGTCCGAATTAATTCTGTATTTTGGTAGACCATGCACATTCACACAGCAGTTACTCGTGGAAAACTTCTCGGCTCTACCTTGGTTCGCTAGGAACACGAAAATAATTTTCCACTTTGTTTGGGAGGTACCATAAACTATGTATGTTAATATAGATGTTACTGCTGCAAAATTTCAAGGCGCTACATATTACAGTTATCAAGCAACACGATGATAAATATTTCCTTTGTATGGGAGGTGCCACGCCTATGTCGAACCGTATATCTAGTAACAAACCAACCGTATATCTAGTAACAAACTGAGAAAATCAGAAAGATCGGCTTACTGGTGTAGGCAGCTATAATTTTCCGACAGACAAAAAAACAAACATACAAACAAACATATTTTGCGCGTTATATATATATATATATATATATATATATATATATATATATATATTATATATATATTATATATATATTATATATATATATATATATATATATATATATATATATTATATATATATATATATATATATATATATATATATATATATATTATATATATATATATATATATATATATATATATATATATATATATATATATATATATATATATATATATATATATATATATATAAAGCACAAAATATGTTTGTTTGTATGTTTGTTTTTTTGTCTGTCGGAAAGTTATAGCTGCCTACACCAGTAAGCCGATCTTTCTGATTTTCTCAGTTTGTTACTAGATATACGGTTGGTTTGTTACTAGATATACGGTTCGACATAGGCGTGGCACCTCCTACAATTACTTTTAATGTGTAATTAAGATTATGCAATTACTCATTACCATTTTTGTTGTACTTAAAATGTAATTGAATCCCCATGTTTGCCGGAAGTTTGATTATTTTAAATTGACCTATGTTTAGTAGCAAATCGCTTAAAACTATTTCTTAAAAAATGGGTCGGCTTAGCGAGCTGTTTTGAGTCTCTGCAAAAATGTTTTCAACCCAATTACATAAAGGCATCGCTATTTTGAAATTAAAAACCGAAAGCTGAACTGGTATACAATATGCTCTTTCCACCTTTGGTGAAGGCTATTAAAAAGCTAAACATTTCCTTTATCGCATAATCGAAAGCAATCTTTAAAACTTCTGAACGTATTCTTTCATATGACTAACCGAGAGCAATTTGTGTTTAGTGTGTTTTTAGTTAAGGTTGGAGGTTTTACGTAAATGCGTCATAAATACAGGTAGTCACGGCTCAAGAAACACTTTTCTGTGGCAGTTGCAAATAAAATCGAATACAAAAACAAGAACATTAAACCAAACTCAATAACAACATTTAAAATTGTATCAATACGTAAGTTTTAGAGGTAGCTACAGTTACTTTACTTCTTCATATGGTGAATATGACAGAATCACGAGAAAATTAAATTGATAGCAGGCAATCTCGACGTAATATCTCTACTTAAGATACTAAATCATATTAATAGATTTATCTGTAGTTAAGGCCAGAAGTGACGAGCTAGCAAAGATGGAAAAATCTGTGGATTTGTAAATGACCTAGTGCCATCAAAGGTCCTACAGTGGGTAGACTAGTTAAAACTGAAAAGTAGAGGAAGGCTACAACATGTAAACAGGCCCGAATGCTGCTGAGGGAGCCCGTCGGCAGGAAGGAAAGTAAGGTATAATAGGTGTACCCTAAAGTAGATTGCTTAGTTAGAAATAAATAATGACAACTCTAAGTATCATTTGGCCAAGACGAAAATCGAAAAATGTGACTGGAGAACCTATCCACCTTTTATAATAAAGGAATATGTAATACTAAAGCAAAACACCACTAATTGCGTTATTTTCTAACAGTCCTTCGTTTTGTGATTTCTCATTGTCTGCTAGTCAGGATAGCTTAAGGCGTGAACCGACCGCAACCTCCACACTTATAGACGAGAGCACTCTCAATCAGCTTATCGTAGCAATCTATCTTTAAGACTATTGTGATCCTCCGAAGACTATCTAAGCTACAGTTCCCTATAGCATTTCAGTCTGCAAGGACCATTTGGAGATTCGGGCAGAACCTAACATGCTATAGAGTGTCGCATTCTTAAGAAAATTCAAGTCCAGGGAAAAATCTTTGATCCAAATATTTGTGCCTAAGATCTCACAGAGCCGGGCAGCAGCAGAGAATGTATTGAACTCGTAACTCTGCCCTCATTCCCACAGCTTTTACAACTCTCACAACTACAGTTGACTGTATCCCACATTGTTATTAAGATTGTCTCCGGTTGAAATAGTTTTTGACCTTCGACAACTAGTTTTCTATCTTTGTTTTTATCACTCATTTCAATTAATTACTAGAAACTAGAATTTATACTAAGGTACAATGCCATTTACACAGAGTTAACCTCAGGCGAGTGCCAACTATTGATATATAGATATTCACCAAAAAAGTGTACGCTGTCTTAAAAATATAATCTTCTTAAATTTTTATTTAGATTAGTTGATATTTTATGTAGCCGTTTCCATTCAAGAGTTCCAATTCCATTTCAGTTCTACTTAAAAACTTTATAGCGCCGTTGCATAGTCACTGTTAGGTTAAAAATAAAAACATAATCCCGAATACACCACCTGTGAAATTTTAATGCAATTTCCATCCCTTTGGAAACTTCAGTGATCTCAACAAAAAAAATATTTGGCCAGATCCTTTATACGGTGATACCAGTGTGCCATTCTACTACTTACTATTTATCTACAATATAGTTTTAATTGTAATTCTTTTTCTATTTAAACAATTTTTATAGAGAAATAGAAATGTGATTACAACTGAAACTACCTTGTAGATACATACGACCAATGCATTAGCTTCTGCTAATATCTAACTTTTCTTTATCTATTTATAACAATGAATTAAGCTTAAAAAAAATATTTATTAAATTTGTAATTTCATGCGTGGATTTTTCTTTGCTTTGAGTCCAAAGTCCAATAAAATTTTCTCTAGTTTACAGACGAAGCTGCTCAACAACTACTTACCTCAATTATAAAATATTCGCTAAAGTTCAAGGATCGCGTAAATCTCTGAACACTTTTTAGAAGAAATCCGATTTAAACTTTAGCCATTAAAGTTGAAGTATAACACAAACCATCTAAACTTCCAGACAAGTTATTAAATTCGCCAACAAAACGATGTTTAAGAACATCCAATAAATCATCAAAACTACGCTTAAGAAATAAAAATGGGAAATAAAACTTCAAACTAATTTTTTATCCTCACATGCGTAACAATAAAAAGAAACAGAAAAATAACACCAAGAATAAATATCAACAGCATAACATTGTAGGGAGGGATTTTCAGCTGGTCATTGGTAAGCGTGGCAGTTAGTAATAAATCTTAAAAACACATGTTCTAGTCCAACAAATGAAATTAATTCAAGACTTCTTCAGGGTTTGAAGAGTTAAGAACCCTCAAGTCATTTTAACACGGAGAGTTGTATGTAATGGTCGGAAACGATTAGTTGACACACTATAAGCTTCAGTTTTTAAATATTTTAATTAATCATTTACAATTTTAAGTTGATATTTGTTGACGGTTTATTGAAAAGGAATAAATATTTGTATCTTTATCTAATTTTTTTAATTTTTAGTTAACTACTGTTAAAAATATTATCAATAATCTACTTGGTTCCCGCCGTTTATTGCACAAAATGTCATATGAAGAACATAAATTTTGCTGAGTATTGGGATTAAGATGAAGTAGCGCAAACATGCAATTAAATTAAAGCCTTTTCGTAAAAAGTGTTACAAGCCTTACTATTTATTACATGTACTTATATGTATATGTTTAGAGCATTTTATGCGTGTAAGTACACTAATGAGTGTGTCCAGTAGTGTAATAATATTATTGCATGCCACAGTTACAACCAATATATTGGGTTGGAAACTAAGTGATTGAGGAGTTTGTCAATATACGCAAAGAAAATACATGGTTTATGTAACCATGTTAGTTTAAACATAATTATTTTAAACATTTATTGTCAACCCTGATAATGACAGTGTAAAATTTAACCATATATACCCGTACATATAATAAATCTGTAACAGCACCATTTCTGTACATCAAATATTTTTTAAAAATTTTGTTGCTGGTGCAGACAATAATCGAAATAGAATACAAAACAAAAATTTCTTGAGACTACTAAATGTATTTTAATGAAATTCTGTGAGGAGATAACTTGAAATATAGGATGCTTTTTCCTCATCTCTTTTCCAAGAGAAAATAAAAATAGAAAAAGTTGAAAAAGTACCCAATTTTACCGATTCAATTCTACCGTAAACATGGCAGCACCTTTTATTGTTGTCAGCGTTGATAATTTTAGAATTTTATTATTTATATGAATTTTTAATTTTATTTGAACTACTTTTAAACGCATAAATTAATTATTTAGGCTTAAGTTCTTAATTATAAAGAGATAAAGAAAAATTTGACACCAGCAGAGTGGAATGCATTTTCTGGACAGCTACGTCGGTCCTCAGCACTCTTCGTATCTATCTAGAACGTATATTCAATTATCATTAATTTTCTATTGAAACAAACATCAAAGAAATAGGATATGAGAAATTTCATTTTTTATATTATATTTCATAGGAGATAGAGCTTTTTGAAATTGTTTTACACTCTTCTGGTGCCTTGGCAAATGACATTACTACCCGAACACGGACAAATTTTCTATAATATAATATATATAGAACCAGAATATATATACTTTATGGGGTCGGAAATGAATATTGTAGAAATTACACACAGAATGACAGCTCATATATACCCTTTACACCTGTGGTGAACAATTTTTGAAAAAATTTTATCGACATTTTTTGTAAAAATTTGTTTGAAAATTATTTGAAAATTTTAATTATTATTAGTTGAACTATTTATGTATTACATACAATGAAATTTATAGTCAAGCTTAAGTTCGTTTTTATTCTCTCTAAGAAAGAATTAATTAAATTACAAATTAAGTGATGATATTAAAGAAAAATTGGGAATATTTAAATTTTAGACACCAGTAGGAGCGGAATACACATTTTCTAGACAGCCACGTCCGTCATCAGCACTCTTGTATTATCTACTTAGGGTAGTGTTTTAGTTGTAAGCATCATCTATTTAACCAATATTCAACATGAGGGAAGCTTAAGGTAGTGGTAGATTTCGTTCTCACCAACTGACGATTGATAATTGAATACAAGTTTTTTTCGTATTCCTTTATCTGGGTTTGGTTGGTTAAATAGATGATGCTTACAACTAAAACACTACCCTAAGTAGATAATACAAGAGTGCTGATGACGGACGTGGATGTCTAGAAAATGTGCATTCCGCTCCTGCTGTTGTCTAAAAATTAAATTTTCTCAATTTTTCTTTAATATTATAACCTAATTTGTAATTTAATTAATTCTTTCTTAGAAAGAATAAAAACGAACTTTCACCAACACAAAAAAATTTTACCAAAAAATTAAGATTTAACAAAACATGGAAATTAGTCTATATTTGGCAATGTGTCACATATTGGGTACACTTGAGGTAAAAAAGTAAATTGGACATCATAAAATGTCAAAAATTGATCTGCAATTTCTTCATATTTATCACAAGCAAGCTTGAACATTTTTAACGACGGGACGATACATTGATGAATGATGATGAAAATTTTATCAAAAAATCCGGTATTTTAAATGAGAATAGACCCCACAGTATTTTTTCGAAATTGAATAATAGATCTAATTACGGTGCACCCTCTGCGGTACTGAACAATGATAACTAATTTTTTGTGGTAACAATTGGCAAATGTTTGGACAGACTGGGTTTAGATGAAACGCTGTATAATACATCCTCAAGGAGTAACTGTTTTATTTGCCTTATGGTTTAAAGGCGTTTTTGGTCCAACTTTTTTTTTGATAAAGCGTAAAATACTGTAACATTCAATTCTGTGCACTATCGGAAGGTGTTGACATTGGGACTCTTCTAAATACAGTCTGCGAGATGAAGCCGAACACATATAGAAACAAAAAAGGTGATACGACGCAACGAAGCTTCGCCTTGCATATTGCCGATATCTTCCAGCAAACATGACTTTAATAAACTAAAAAATATTTTTTTTAAAGAAAGGTTAACGGGGTATTCATTAAACTAATGATTGCTAATAATTTATTGATTGACAATTATATAAATAATTTTCAAGAATTTTTATTTTATTACAAAAAAGAGTAATCATTACATACTCGCAAATCGAAAATGAACGAAAACATTTTTTTGGTGAACTGGAAAACACATGTTAAACAAAGCAAATAAATTCTAAGCGAGTTTGTTTTTTTATAATTCTTGTAATTTTGTTGCTTCTACTCCCTACTTATCCATAAGAAAAGTAAACTGAAAAGACATGTTTGTTCTTTTAATAAAAAAGAAATCTAAATCGTTCAATTCAACAGCTTGTTCAAACCTAAAAAGAGCGAAAAGACTTGTGATGTTGATGTGCCTGTGACAAAATTTCAAAACAAGTTGAGAAGTTTTTCTTTGTTTTAAATATCTTTTTTCTGCAACGAGTCATAAAATGACAGACTTGTTGTTTTCACAGTTCGCAGATGTTAAAAAAAGTCAAAAGGCTCACAGGAATCCATACATAATATCAATACATCTGTTTAAAGGACAGTTGTAATTTTTTGATTCCAGAATTCGTTTAAGGCAGTTTACATATATAAGGCGAGTCTTTAAGAATGCTTGTAAGTTTTAAAGTTAAAAGATTGCTAATAAACCGATATTATGTGCATATATGTATGCGTTTATATACATGTAACAATTTTTGCAACTTCGATAACTAAAGCAGTGATTTGTCATTGAAATGTTATTGAACCAACCTTATTGTAAAAGGGTGAAATAATGAAAATTTTAATGAAACTGATTAATGCCAAAGAATAATTACAGAATTTTATTAGTCTGTTTTTACTTTACTAGATCATAAAGAGTTTAATGACCAAAGATTATTTAGAAATACATAAAATGATTCACAAAACCATAACATCGTTTAGAAAGTAACAGCATACTAAATTAACCCTCTTTTCATCGAAATTTCTTAATATCGATAAGCAAGACGCATAAGCAAATGTATATTTATGTAATTAAAATAATACTAGTATGTAATTAAAATAAT
Source organism: Phasia obesa (assembly GCA_949628195.1). Classification (NCBI taxonomy): domain Eukaryota; kingdom Metazoa; phylum Arthropoda; class Insecta; order Diptera; family Tachinidae; genus Phasia; species Phasia obesa. The sequence goes on along the minus strand of OX451218.1, from coordinate 29,212,597 downwards.
AATAGTACTCTTAAAAATAATGTATGTTGGCAAACCTTGTAATATGAAAATATAATCAGTCTCAATAAAATCTAACTAACTTACTGACTATTATTAAAATTTTTTGTTAGTAAAATTTTATATTCAGTTTTATAATAACGTGACGTTTTCTATTAAAGACAGTTTTTTTTCGCAAAAATACGTTTTATTTCTCAACGTAGTCTCTTTTAAGCTCGATACATTTAGGGCAGTGCCTTTCAAGTTTTTATTCTCTCCAAATAATAATATTCATTCATTCATTCATTCAAAACAGTCCTATCATTAATCTGAAATCCAATTTTCTAACAAATAGCTTAATAAACTTTCCCCTTACCTCAAATATGCCGCTCCTTTACTAGCGTTAGAGAAAATAAATATAAGATGGTAAATATTGAAAAAAAGCATAAAAAGCAGAGGCAAGCTTTAGGTGGTAGTAGACTTAGTTCTCACCAACTGACTGATAGATGATTGAAAATAATTTTCTAGTATTTTTTTAGATTGGCTGAAAACGGTTTTAGTAACCCAGAAAATACATTACATTCTGCCAGTGTCTCAATTAAATTTTTCCCATGTTTTTTAATTAGTTAAAAGCATGGTCTGTAAAAATATTCGTTGAAATTAGAGAGAATAAAACGAACTTAAACCTTACATCAAAACTGTTTTTGTAAGTTATATTTTATTTATTTTTTTCTGTATCGGGTTTCCGAAATACGGTAGATCGATGTTAACAATCTGTGGCGACAGTTTTTTATGGTGATTCGAAATCACCATCGTAAATAAAACGATTCAGCAACATGACCCATAGTAAAACTTTTGCATCAAACTGAATGTTACTTGGTGCAAACGTTGGGGAAGAATCTTCTATACCCTCTAGTTGAATATTTAGATGTTCACCCGAGGTTCACATGGATGTATACATTTCCAAATTTCCCGTTTGGTACGCATTATGAGCCAACGTGCATATTTGTCCATAATTCTTAAAAAATGACAATCATCAGTGGCTATCACTTTTAACGGCGAGCGTTAAATTACATCACTTATGTAAACACCGTTTAATCTGTAAATATTTATACCGATTGTTCTACCTTTGGGATACCCTTTTAAGTTAGTTTATCATTTGTAGTTTATTATGTTTCTATGTGTTTTTATATTACGGTTTGTTATTTTGTGCTGTAGTGTTATTTAGTTTGTGAAAATTTCAAATGCTTTCCATTACCGGTTCAAAAGATACGTTACAATCACGTAAGTTGTACGAGGTGTCCTATAAAAAAATTCGGTTCAGAATTTACTTATTTTCGGCGAATTTATAAGCTTTCTTATATTTTTTGAGTTAGGTTAAAAATTAATAATTTTCACATTTTTTAACACCTTTTTCATGAACAACAATTCTTGTTTTCTATTTGTTTTAGTATATGACGCAGGTATGAAACGTTCAGTACACAATAGTAGGTTTTTAGCATTTAGGTTTATTTAAGGATCCATTAATCGTTATAACAACCATAATATTATCATTAGATTCACGTTTTCTCCCAATTTTAAAATTAATAAGAAGAAAAAGAAAATAGTTCACATATTTTGAAGACACAATAAAATGAATAGAAGAAATTCTATATTTACTTATCTCATGTTTTCTAAGAATAATCTAAATATGTACATATATATATATACATAATCAAAATTAATCTTAACCAAATTACAAATAAATTTATCCCGTAATATGTGATACTTAGTAAAAATTGTAAACCAAATGTAAATTTGTACTCATACATACTCATTTATACACAGGCATAATTCAGAAATAAATAGCGACAGCAACAATAGCTGTCGCTAGCGACACACACGTTCAAATCAACTACAAAACATAATATTCCTCGGAAAACTGTTTCTGCGTTTAGACATTGTAAAGTAATGAAACCTTAAGTATTTTTAGCCCGCATCTTTACTTTCTACACAATTTCAACCCATGTAAAAATATACAAACAAAAACCATAAAATGGTTAAAAGAAGGTTGACAACAAAAAAGGGAAGGATATGGAAACATATATGTCTGTTTCATACTTGTACGGTGTTGATTCCTTTATCTTGCCAGCGACACAACTACAAGTTCTCATTTTTTAACCGACTTCAAAAAAAGAAGGAGGTTATCAATTCGTCTGAATGTTGCTTTTTTTTTTTTTTATGTTTGTGCCCGCAGAACTCAGTCATTTCTGAACCGATTTTAAAAATTTTGCACTATTAGAAAGGTTATGGCTACAGATTGGTCCCATTTTAAAAGAAGTTCAAAATTTTAAAAATTAAAGGGTGTCCCCATACAACATACATGTTTTTTACGTGTATTATGAACCTTATAGGTCACCAATTTAAAATTAAAAAAAGTGCGTATCACTGTAGCTCCCAACAACAAAAAGTAATTAAAAAATAAAATTAAAAATTAAAGGGTGACCCCATAGGTGACTTAATTTCACCTTTATTCTTCTATCTTTTGAACCGCTATAGACAAACACTTGAAAGTTGCACAGAATGTTCGTTACTATGTCTGTTATAATAAGTGTAAATATTTAAAATTAAAAATTAAAGGGTGTCCCATTAGTTGGTTTATTTTGATATATATATGGTCAAACTTTTGAATCTTTATAGACAGACAGTTGAAATTTACAAAGTACTTGTATTGCTAAGTCCGCTAAAATAACAAGTGTAAAATATGAATTTGGAAATTAAAGGGTGTCCCAATAGTTAATGTAAAAGTAATATATATGGCCAAACTTTTTAACTGTTATAGATAGACAGTTGAAATTTACAAAGAACCTATATTACTTAGTCCGCTATTAAAACAAGTATAAAACTTGGATCTATAAATTAAAGGGTGTCCCCATTATTGATGTTATTTGACCATTATGTCCTCATCTTTGGAACCGTTATAGACAAACACTTGAAAAATAGACAAAATGTTCACTTCTATGTCTCGAATAACAACAAGTATAAATATTTAAAATTGGAAATTATAGGGTGTCCCAATAGTTGATGTAATTTGATGTATATGGACACAAAGTTAAAATTTAAAAAGAATCTGTATTACAAAGTGTTCTTTAAAAAGTATTTATATTAAAATTTGAATTTAAAGGGTGTCCCAATAGGTGACGTCATTTGATATATATGACCCTATCTTTTAAACAGTTATTGATAAACACTTAACAATTAGACAGAATGTCCATTACTATATCTGTTATAATAAGTATAATTATTTAAAATTATAAATTACAGGGTGTCGCAATAGTTTATGTAATTTGATGTATATTACCAAACTTTTAAACCGTTACAGACAGAAGGTTGAAATTTACAACGAACCTGTATTGCTACGACCGCTATAACTAGTATAAAAATTGAATTCGGAAATTACAGGGTTCGCAATAGTTACCGTCTTAAAGAAACATGCTTTTAAGTTTGTCTGTTTTGAAGTCGGTTTTTTTTTGCAAGAATTATTTTAATCTTTCATCACCACATTTAGTTTTTATTAGTAACAAGTAAAAGAATATTAATAAATAATGAATAGAAAATATAATTAAACATGCAACATGAAAATTCAAATATTACAAATAAAATCAATACTAAAGTGGAATTTTAGACCCCTGAGTGCTGTGTAGAAACGCCTAATTATCCTTGCATTCAGAACTATTACTAGTTCACTCATAAAATTATACTAGTTATTAACCCATGCGACATTTAAGAAAAAGAATCTTAAATCATTTGCGGCATTTACGTTTGAGCTTTCGGCGACGAGTAAGGGTTTCTAAATAATCAGAAGCAGTGCTTTAAACCCAACCATAAGTATTCAATACATGTAAAATCTTTTACAATTCTACAGCAACAGTACGAAATCGGATAATAAAATTTAATAAAATCACCAGCCTTAATCGTCATCAGCATCCTCACAGTTTTATAGCAGATTAACTTCGTAATCCACATTTATTTCTACGTTAAAAAAAAAATACCTGTTTTTGCGTAAAAATTAATTTTGAACCGTTTAGTTAAATCTAACCCAATTCTTTTCTTTTGTTATATAAATTAGATTTATATTCTATAAAGAGTAAAAGAATTTATATGTCAGTTGTTAAGTATCATTATATGTTAATTGTTAAAAAAAAGCATTAAAAGCATAGCGATCCCTGACTAGTAAATTAATTCATTCATAAGTACTATTGCAATTACCTTTTTATGTTTGTACCTAAATTCCATGAATTATTTTTTGGTAGTCAATTTTGCTTCTTCTCGTTACTTTGTTTCAATCACATTGAATAACTTATAAGAAATTATTAATGAATTAGTTGTGAGAATAAACAAATGTAAAACAAAGTGCATAAAGTGTAAGAGTAATTCCAAAAATAAGTTGTAGAGTGAAAGAAAGTTTAGTTAACATATCTTATATAAAATAAGCATAAAATAACTCTTAAAATAACTAGAATATATAGAAGTACATACAAAACAAAAAAAAAAAAGGAAAAATGCAAACAAATGATTATTAAATAATTTTAGTATTTAAGAAGAATAACAAAACATAAAAGTAGGAAAAAAGGAGATACATCATCGACGGTGGAGAAGGCCTTCAATACCGAAATAAACGAAACGAAATGTAAGTTTTTGTTGTTTACCTTTTTTTCTATTAGTTGATCTGTTTGCTTTAAATTTATTTTTCATACGTTTTCACATCATTATTAAGTTAATTATTATGTAGTTCCTATAATTACAGAACAATTATATTTTTTTGTATATACTTATAAACCTACCTACATAATTTATGTTTGTTTATTCTTTTATAATTTCATTTAAACCTACTTTTTGCTTTGTTTCTTTTGATTATTTAAATTCTTACAAATATTACATTTAAGATCTTGTAATTTTTTTTATCAACGAAACTTAAACTGTTATATTTTCTACACCTAGTACTCGTGTAACGATTTTCTTTCACTCATAGAAAGACAAAAAATAGTAAATTTATTTTCATATCGCCATGTATTTCCTATATATTAGCAAGATGTTAAGAAATATTCTTGAATAAACAAAATATTTGTTAGTTCGGAACTATTTAAAAACTAAGTTGTTCTGAATAAATCTTGGGTCTTCTAATGGGTGATTTTTTTGAGGTTAGGATTTTCATGCATTAGTATTTGACAGATCACGTGAGATTTCAGACATGGTGCCAAAGAGAAAGATGCTCAGTATGCTTTGACATTTCATCATGAATAGACTTACTAACGAGCAACGCTTGCAAATCATTGAATTTTATTACCAAAATCAGTGTTCGGTTCGAAATTTTTTATCGACAAATTTTGTTCAGCGATGAGGCTCATTTCTGGTTGAATGGCTACGTAAATAAGCAAAATTGCCTCATTTGGAGTGAAGAGCAACCAGAAGCCGTTCAAGAACTGCCCATGCATCCCGAAAAATGCACTGTTTGGTGTGGTTTGTACGCTGGTGGAATCATTGGACCGTATTTTTTCAAAGATGCTGTTGGACGCAACGTTACGGTGAATGGCGATCGCTATCGTTCGATGCTAACAAACTTTTTGTTGCCAAAAATGGAACAACTGAACTTGGTTGACATGTGGTTTCAACAAGATGGCGCTACATGCCACACAGCTCGCGATTCTATGGCCATTTTGAGGGAAAACTTCGGAGAACAATTCATCTCAAGAAATGGACCGGTAAGTTGGCCACCAAGATCATGCGATTTGACGCCTTTAGACTATTTTTTGTGGGGCTACGTCAAGTCTAAAGTCTACAGAAATAAGCCAGCAACTATTCCAGCTTTGGAAGACAACATTTCCGAAGAAATTCGGGCTATTCCGGCCGAATGCTCGAAAAAGTTGCCCAAAATTGGACTTTCCGAATGGACCACCTAAGACGCAGCCGCGGTCAACATTTAAATGAAATTATCTTCAAAAAGTAAATGTCATGGACCAATCTAACGTTTCAAATAAAGAACCGATGAGATTTTGCAAATTTTATGCGTTTTTTTTTTTAAAAAAAGTTCTCAAGCTCTTAAAAAATCACAGTTATAACAGCCTTGAAGACATGGTTAGGGCAGGGTACAGAGCAGACAACAATTTCGTACTGCTTACTAGCGATTTTCCCAGCAATATGTCCGTTTTGTTTTATACCACGATAGAATTTAATTAAGTCTTTGTTCCAGTGTGTACTTTTTTTTTTTGTTGTTATTCCTGGTATAGGGGATGGCCCAAACGTGATTTTGTTTGAACCCTCGACAGACTGAAGCAGCTGGTAGTTAATTGTACACACATTCACGTAAGGTCAAATTTCTCCTTCTTATCCCCCACATCAACCAAGACCAGTGGCATAACATACTGCACAGTGGGAAAGTTTATTATTTTTTTTTTAATTAGAAATAAATCACGTCTAGATATTCTTGGTAACAATAAATCAAATCAGTTGATATATGTGGAAAATAATAAGGAAAATAAATCGCTCTAAAGAATGTTATTTGTGGCACAATTTAGTTAAAATTAAGATGAAACAGCATGTCAAAATTGACAAATCGCCAAATAAATATTAGAAAGCTTACGATAATAAAAAGTTCTGGAAATATTCTCTAACATTTGTTTTTAAAGTACCTTTTTTTAAAGAAAAAACACTCACAATCATAAGTAAAAAGTCTAAATATGGAAATTCTTTAGGCAATGTCTTATTAACTTCGACAGAAATAATAATTTTTGAGCTTTTCATACAGGTAATGTATAAGTCTGATTAAAAAACCGATCTAAGCGAGATATATTTATAATTGAAAATTACCAGGAATGTAACAATTATAATATAAACGATAAAAAAGTAATTTTTAACCATTGATAATGATGAATTTATAAAATGGTTATAATTAACCATTTCTATAAGATATATTTTATTTTGGTTATCGCTTGACGTAGTAGTTAATTCTTTACTCGAATAGAAGGCTATAAGGTTATACGTAGTGTGAATGTGATGACGTTAAACTTTGCACTATGAAACAAGAAAACTTCTCCAATGTGCTAGTTATTTGTTGTAAAATTTAAATCAAATTATTATTGAAAATTAAATTGTATGCAAATTAGAATTGTTAATTAGAGTTTTTTACTTAATTATGTGTTCCTATATAACTGTGAATTATCTTGAATATATTATCTTAATTTTCCTCCTATATTTGCTTTATTTATGAAAAAAATATTTACTCGTATGTACATTTCATATTAAAGCAGATATTGATAGACTTTTATTTCTAAAATGTACGAGTATGACTACAAACCAAAACTACACTTTGTGCACATTATTCTAAATTAAAAATGAACTAAACAATTTAAATTTTAAATTACTCTCAGGCAATTCGTGCATTGTGAGGCTTAAATAAAATTAATGTAATAACCACTGGAAACAAATCTTTAAATCTGCAAGCCACCATAAAGTTCATACAAACACTTTAAACTTTTAATCCAAATCAAGGAAATCTTAATATTTTTAAGGTTCTTGTTCATATTATTTGACCCTTCTTTCTCTACTCTAAACTCTCCATAAATATACTCATTTCTCAACAAGTTTAAATGATAAACATTTTACCCTAAAATATTTAATTATTTTATGGGCTCCTTTAGTTATTATTTAGTATTTTTACCACTTTTTAACGGTTCGTTATTTACACATTCATTTTAAATTTCTTCAATCTTGTTCCTTTAGAAATACATACAATTTCCCTTCTAAATACTACTTAAACTACATTCAACGCTTTTTTTAATTTGTCCTTATTTCTTCGTTTTTCTTTTTCGAATTGTAAATGCTGCTGATGTTTTCTCTTTTAAATTCAATCTACCTCCCCTTAAATTTTGCTACTATAAATTTTATTCGTTTTCAGTTTTTATTTTTACTATTCATTATCCTTACAATGAGGGCGAGAGTAAGTTGTGGTAGTATTGTATTTGTCTATGCTTGTGTCTGTGCATATACTCGTATGTGGCATGAATGAATGCCATTAATACTTTGATGGCTTCTACATGTTCGTTCGTAGGTATATTAGTAAAACATATCCTTGTTTGCAAAATTTACAGAGTGTGATGATGTCTTTAACAGAGTAGACAAATGCTGGTTGAATATGAAAAATATTAAAAGCAAACAATAACAAAAATAACAAAATGAACTAGCAGGAAGTCTGTGTGTATTGTATAAATAAATGGCTGTGCAAGCCCTAGTAATGTCATCAGAACGACAAACCGCCCTGAAGTTATTTGTTATCTGGACCAACTGGTAGGTATAGACTGATATTATAGATTATGATTGTATGTGAATTTATTCATGTGTGTAAGTTCTGATTTAAACAGTCAAAGTAGGAGCCAAGTTACACGATTTTTTAAGGGTTTATCTTGTTTACAATGCGGACTTTTTCTTTAAAACCACGACTCTTTTTTTCTTTTTGACAAATTGTATAGGCTTTCGTATGAATGTATTGTATTCCAGGCCGAATTTCTAGCGGATTTACCTACAGATGCACATAGGGCTCAAAGACCGATTTTTGAGGCAAAAAGTCCATTTTTGAACTTAATATTTTCCAAAAAGTTACTATGGCAATTTATAGATAATATCCTGGGGAACTCAAATGTAAAAAAATATAACCACATGGCAACCCTGCATTTAACGGGAAGCTGTCAAAATCAGACTTTGTTTGTTTATTTTGCTTTCATATATTTTTCACTTGTTAAGTAAACAAAGTAAAAGAATAATTAAGCAATAATTATCAAACTTAATAAATTATTTTAAGATGGAAAATATTACTATAGGTATGAAAATTAAAATAAAAAAAAAATTAACAAAAATATTGTTGTATTACTTAATGTATGATGTTTAAATGTGCCGTCTTTTTTGTGTAATTTTGGTGATAGTTTTCATATGTAATGGAGTAGAAGTTTGTTTATTGGAGCGTATTGTGTGAAAAACTGGTATGCACAGGAAGGTATTAATGTCTAGTTAATGTGTAAAAAAAATCTACTGCAACCATCTGCAACTTTCTGAAATATTACGTTTTTTAGATTGCGTAAAAATAAAAAATGCTGATATTGTTAAATTTTGGTTAGAAAATAATCGAAGTGTGACTGCTGTTATCAAATGGATTTGTGGTAAATTTCAAAGAGATGCTGATGAAAACTGTATGATACCAATTAAGAAGAAAATTAATAACTTCTGTGCATATGCCAACCAAAAGTGGTCCGCAAACTTCAGAATCTGGGCTAAATTCGAAAAAAAGGAAAGCCAATGGTTATCCTGTGAGACTGAGCTTAAATTAATAAATAATGATGTTTCAATCAAAAGAGGTCGGCCTAAAATTGGTTATAGTGAAGGAAGTGTTAGGCAAAAACGAAAACTCGCATCCGAAGTTTCGGCAGAACAGGGAAACGACACCAAGTTGCTGCTTCATGCCGCTTCAATTGCAGCACATTCAAATAAAGAAAAAGATTTGAATTTTGTTTTAAAAAAGACAACTTCTTCCCCAGGAAGGCCCTCTAAAATTAGAAAACAGCTCACTTCTGATAGCAAAAAGCCATTTATGCTTTCCCCTGAAGAAGCATTAGGTTTTTTATTAGAAAATAATCTAACAAAACAACAATATATTAGGATGAGGGAGCTGAACAAATTACACAATTGTGATATTTATCCCAGCTATAAAAAACTTCTAGAATATAAGAAGCAATGCCGACCTGAAGGGTTAATGATAACAGAATCAATTGCAGAAGTACCTTTACAAAACCTACTTAATCACACGGCTGAGAGAATGTTATCATACTTAGAAGAAATTTTAACGGTAATGCCTGAGATAAGTGAAGTGATATTAGTTCTTAGTTATGGTTTCGATGGTTCTACAGGACAAAGTTTGTTTAAACAAATATATAAGAGCAATTCCCCCGAAAATTTAGATAGCTCCCTCTTTGTTACCTCCGTTATACCACTAAAACTAGTCACATCAGAAGACGCAACCATTTGGAAGAACCGTACTCCTCAGTCTATCCGGTTTTGTCGACCGCTAAAAATTGAATATATAAGGGAAACCAAGGATCATATTTTGAAAGAAAAGAGAAACTTGGACCTTCAAATATCTAATCTTGAGCCTTTGAAATATTTGTTATCAAATGGTAAAGAAATTTTAGTGAAATACGAACTAATAATGACATTAATTGATGGTAAGGTGCTAAACGTGCTAACGGATACAAAGTCCGCACAATCATGTCCAATATGTGGAGCAAATCCGAAGCAGTTCTTGTCAATAAAAGATTTAAGTTCGTTAGAATTTCAGCCAAAACCAAACTCATTAAAATATGGTATAAGCCCCTTACACGCATGGATAAGATGCCTTGAATTTGTTCTTAATCTCTCATATAGACTTCAGGTTAAAAAATGGCAAATTCGAAATACGGAGGATAAGAAATTAGTGCAAGAAAGAAAACGAAAAATCCAAGAAAGTGTTTGGAAGACAATGGGTCTTCATGTTCACAAGCCGAAAAGTAATGGTAGCGGATCGACGAACGATGGTAATACAGCTCGAAGAGCATTTTCAAATCCAGAATTGTTTGCATCTATAACAGATGTTAATGTTGAATTTATAAAGCACCTGCAAATAATACTTATAGCCATTTCCAGTGAATTTGAAATAAATGTTGAGAGTTTTAAGAGTTTTTGTTATCAAACTGCTGATATATATTTTAAAAATTACGAATGGTTCCCAATGTGCCTCTTGGGTGTGCTGGGGAAAATGCTTCTGAGGCTAGAAACAAATTTTATAAAAAGGATAGAATTGAACACGCGCGACTGGATTCTAGGGAACACAATATAACTGATGTATTTAACCGAGCTATGGATTCGTCTGACCCGTTTTTATCTAGTATGTATTTGAAAAAACGTTGCTCATCAAAAAGAAAGTTGCCTTATCCACGAGAAGTTATTTCTCTTTTAAAGGTACCAGAGACTCCTGAATGTGTGTTTCCATCTACATCAAATGCAAATGAAAATGATAGTGATTCTGATTCTGAAGAGGATGAGACATCATTCCAAATTAATTTTGAATTAGAAATTGATGAAACATTACAAGACTTTGATGAGTCTTAATTTTGCTGTACTGAATATAATTTATTTTTTTTTTTTGCAATTTATTGATAGTATCGTAAGTAAATACCAACAGAAAATAAAGTTTGTACATAATAATCGTGAGTTAGTTTTAGTTTTAATCCATTTTATTTAAAACATATATGTAAGTGTTTTATATTAGAAAAAAATTGTTTTAGGGTTCAACTCGACTCCGGGCTGTACTCAACTTAAGAGTTATAAAAATACATACGTGTTATATTTTGAATTTATGAATTCAAAATTCTTAAAAATATCTTAAAATTGAAATATTGAAAATGCGACATCTTATTAACTAAAATCCCATTATATAAGTATATTTTCTTAAATAAAGCGGATCAAATTCTATATACTTAGAACATTTTTGCCAAATACTACTTCACTGTTGTCCAGTGTAAGTAAAATAAAAGCAATTTAAAGTCATAATTTGCCTCTAGACGCACACTTAATTTTCGCACATAAAAGTGGGCGTGGCATTGCCCAATTAGCATGAAATTTTTACTAAGACCTTTAATAGGCCTAATACTTAATCCCACAAAATTTCAAGCGTCTAGGTGCTTCCTGTGATTTGTTGCCTCAAAAACCGGTCTGGGAGCCCATAGTGAGATGTAAAGGTTACTATTTCATCGACATTTAGTCTTGGCTGAAAGAATTGAATAGGAGCAGTAAAAATTTAATTTAATTTGCAAGTGCAAAGGGGCTGTTGCTGAGGGAAACGGATAATTTTTATTTTTTTAAAGAAAAGTACCACTCAGGCAGTTAATGCCTACATAAACTGTGGTACTTTCTTTGGAAAGGGATAGTAGTAGATAAGACAGATATGGTTAGTGATAGTAAAGCTTCGATTCTGGCAACACTGCAATTGAACGTTATGATTATTTTTAGAACAGTATTGCAGCGCCTCTGGTGTTATTTAGGCGAATTAGTTCGAAGCTAGCATAGCCAATTTATAATTATTTTTACTTCGCCGGCGATTTAGGGCTATGTGGTAATACCGGCGAAGGAGGGCGCTGTGATATGCATTATTATGAAGAAAAATTAATACATATCAGAAAAATTGATGTTGCCACGGCAGAGATTTGAACTCGTGATCATTGCTTAGTAGTCAACGTGCTAACCACTTAAGCTACAGCACCCTCAATTTAAGAAATAATAATTTGTGGTTATGATGGATCATTGAAAAGTTAATTAGAAGAAGAATACTGATTAACTAGAAAAGTTGGATTCTGCAGTGAAATCTTAGATGATAGATAAATTGTTAGAACCACCGATCGTTCAGTGTTATAGGGAAGTCAATATGATTAGTTTAGGTAGAACTGATTAGCCTTGAAGAGTGAGGGAGTATTGTAGCGTTTCAGGAGTAATGTGATCAATAGGAAGAGCTGTAAACTGTCATTGTGCATTGACTGGGCGTTTGCAAGAACCAAGTGTGATGAAACAGTGAGATTCATAACCGTAATCGCTTGGATTAATGACAGATCTGATATGCAGAATAATATCTATCAGAAAAATCAAAAGGAAAAGACAGTTGACCAATTCCTTAATGTAACTTTATCACACAAAGCTTGAGTAATAATCTTCTACTCATAGGTATTGCAGCTGTTGTTTAAGCCAGATCATTAGAGAATATTTGACCACATTTTTATTGTGGTATTATTACAACCATGTGGCTATAGTATTGGCATTATGCTGACGATAGTATGGTTTGGTTAAAAATATATAATTTAATAATGTTGTTGCTATTATATAATGATTGCTTTAACCATGTTTTATATTGTATGAATTCAGAACTATAATAAAAAGGGAGCAAAAAACAATAACGTCATAGACTTTATGTACCAATTCATACATACATACATAGTTTTTTCTTTTGTTGTATTCGACTTAAATTTTATTGTTGATTTTTTGCCTTCTGTTGCTACAGTAGGAGCTGTTGCTCTTGAATCTCCTTTTTATTAATTTTTTTAGAGTTTTTTGTAAAATTTATAAAATGCAACAGACACCACCTGTCATACAAGTGCGACGAAAACAAACAGAAACATAGGAGAAAAAGAGAAAATGTAAGTTACATTCAGCATACAATTGAGTATAGTTTACCAACGGAGCATTGAACCCAAAAAAAAAAAAAAAATATATATTTATAAATAGGATACAACAATAACAACATGTAAGGAACAAAGTACAAAAAATGGAACATGAAAGCAACGTTAGAATTTTTTGCTTCATTCATATCATTTTTATTTTGGTTTGAATTAGAATATGTCAGTGAAAAAGAATGTGTGTGAGTATTTAAGAATTCCATAATAAATTCATGTCCTAAAATTTTGTGTAGTATGTGTGTTAGTACGTAATTAAAATGTGCTGATAGTCTGTGGGATAGTATTGTTTAAATTCTTTCAAATTATTATAATTTTAGATGACAGTAAACCAGTAGTTTTTATTTCTATTCTGATCTTATAATTCAAACTAGGTTATCTTTGTTTTAGTTAAATAATATTAGTAAAACTAGTCCAAAATTATAGCGTTTATTTCATATATAACAGGTGGTCCGGATACAAGTTTCTATTTTAATCATGTTATTTTAACACTGATAAATTTTTTCTGACCGCAATATTGACTATCAGTAAATATAATAACTGAGATGACAAAAATGAACCGCTTTACACGTGACGGGTTAATTCGTAAAGGCAATCCTGAGCAAAATCCCCTCATCAAGAAGGATATAATCAAGTTACCTAAAGCTAGATAACTGGGTAATAAGAAAATTGAATACGATACTTATGTGCATACTGCACCGGGAAGAGGTTGAGTAAATGTCCAACTCTAGCTAACGTTAGACTTAGTACCAAAGGCTAACCTCAGACAAATATTAGCAATTACGAGAAAGTTGACAGTTAACAGTCAGCAGTTACTATTCAATAGCCTGAAATAACCTCCCCAGAGAGTAATGGTTAGTAACAGCTCAAGATGTTATTATTTATTTATCGTTTATAATAAAAAAAGATAAATTTTTAAAATTATAATCTAAAAGGTGTCCCCATAGTTAATGTAACTTGATGTACATTGCCTAATCTAATCTGTTGACAGACAGTTAAAAAATTAAAATTTGAAAAAGTGTGTCCATATCAATGCCGTTTTTTTTTTTGTACATATATGGGCTTACTTTTTTAAACATTATACACAGACACTTGATATTGCACTTGATGATACAAACGCTATAACAAATATAAAAGGAACATAATAGGTGTCTCCATAGCTAATGAAATTATCTTTTGCAAATTTATAAAAACTTTAAATTTTAACTATGTTGATATTACTATGTCCATAATAACTAGTATAAAAATATTTGAAGGTGTCCCTATAGGTTAAAATTTAGCAATTTTGGAACAAACTTCGCTGGCACATGTTTCGTGGCTAACGCTCGTATATTTTTTTGGACGAAAACATTTCACTGAAATTGTAAAAAAGCAGTAAATCGATTTGGAAAAACAGTACTTTTCGCAGTATATATTTTATTTAATATAAAAAAATTAACAATCATTTCATCATCTGAATCATTTCCATCAGAATTAGCTTTTGTGGTTGTTTTGTATTTTTCGTGTGAAGCAATTTGAATACGCAATGTCGGCTTCGTTTTGAGGTAATTCTAGAAATCAACGCATTTGTACTTTAAATTACATTTGACGGTCAGAATCGCCTTCAATGTTAGCACATTGTTTACTGCAGAGAAAATTCGTTCCACTGATACTGAAGTTCCTGGCAAACATGAAATATATATAAAACGATCGTGGCCATTTCTTTAAATTCGCAATCGGCATTATTGGGATGAATAAATATCGCCACCCAACGATCCACAATCGAAACATTGCCTTCTCTCCATTGCAAAATTTTGTTGCTCGTACAATAGTTTTTGATATATCGAAATTGGGTGTGCAAATTTACTGCATTTTCATTGGCATTGTACAAATTGTATTCGCTCAACTTGTTCATAACGGCTTCGACTTCATTCCATGTTGGTGTTTCTTGCAATACTGCCCACGCAAAGAGTTTCAGTGGTTCGAACGGTGCTGTCCAAGTAGGAGACTGCAGTAGCTGCGAAATGAGTTTAATTTAGTATAAAAGCATTCAAATCAAAGCAGGCAAAGTTACCGAAAAAATCAATGCGTATAGCAGCCATCTCAATCGAATTGTATCCATTGTCAATAAGTTTTTGCTTTTCTACTACGATAAAAAATCATCTCCTGACGCATTTTTGGTGTTTCTTCGAGCTCATTTAAACAGTGTGCAACTTCGATTGCAGTGACATCATCATCATCAATCTTCAGCACATATTTCCCGAATAATTCAGCCTGATAAAAGAAAAATAAAGTAGATAGAGAAGAGGAAAATTCTATATAATACCTGCTCCATAACAAATAACAACCAAAATTTTGATGATTATTCATTGAAAAAATCCTTCAACTTTTTTTTTCTCCTCTTTCAAGTCCAAGAAAATACATTTGAAGAGCATCATAGAGTTTCAAAATACGCTTGATAGCTGGTCCGAGAGCCAAAAATCGTGTTTTTGCATATCCGAGCAGCCTGTTATGTTCCACTTCCGCTTCTTCACAAAAAGCTTTCAATGCTGTCATGCGTACAGTGTTAAAGTAGAAGTGAGAATATGTTTTAACAACAACCCACTCTACGTTAAATAGTATCTCATCACATGCGAATTTCAATGAATTGTGTGTTATGTGAGCGACACTGCCGATTCCGACCAAATGTGTAAGCCACTGTTTCAATTTGTGATAAACTTTATTCTTTCCGTCACGAGTTTCTCCACCAAAATTAACTTTTCCATTATCGCCACAGAAGCAGGCGATTTTTTTCCTCAGATCGTAGTCACTGGCAGTAGACGTTATTAGATCGGGTATTAAGGTGGAATTTTCACCAGCTTCTTCGGTTAAATTCAAAAACTTAACGCGTACACCGACAGTAGGGATAAAATATCGAACGAGCACAGGAAAAAGTTTGGTATTCACATGGTGTGATGCATCTGTGCAGGTTGACGCATAACTACAGTCTTTTAAATCTTCTTTAAGCCATTGTTGGGCGTGCGGCGCGAAAACATTGCTGACTATTGCTTGGTATTTTTCTGCGCACACGAAAACTTTTTTATTTTAAAATGTGATTTAAATATTTGTGCCGCATAATCCAACGATTTAAAACTGTGATTAGAATTAATAACATGATATGCCCACACTCCTTCCATTGCCGATATATGTAAACCCAAATCCGATTGAAAATGTGACCCTATCGATGTGCTGGTAGAAGCGACAATTTGAGCGTGTTGATGTTTTTTTGTTTTGATATGACGACCGATATCCGCGTTAACACCAAACGCAATAGAAAAAGTACCTTTGCACTTTTTGCACAAAACATCACTATCAATTTTTGTTTTTCGAGAAACGGATACTTTTCACGAAGTTTTGCGTTAAATATGTGTTTTCTTCTCGATTTAGACATTATTTATTCAATAAAAATTAAAATTATTAAAATGAAAATATAAGAATTGAAAAAATTAAGTGACGTTTTCTAAGCAAGTATGGATACTGACGATGATCAAGAGAGAAAAAAAAAGAGAAATCTGTATTTATTTGTTCACCTCGATCGTCCTGGTTGGTTTGGGGAGCCGTGGTGGATGCTTTGAAAACAAAATCCGGGAATGTGTTGCCTACAAAATAGTTTTTGAACGTTGGCTTTGTTGCCCACAAGGAAACACGGTTTTTGGTTGATTATAATTATTTATGACTGATTTAACACTTTAATTTCAAGTTTAATTTGACTTTCTTGAAGACGCGACTTTAAGAATTAAAGTTGGCAGAGATAATAATACTTTGTAGCAAAGAAGAAGCACGAAAAAAACAAAAGTCGATGCCTGCCGCAATCATCTTCACCGGCGCCACCAATCGTATACTTCTTCTGTGCGACGATTCGAAATCAACCCCCAACGCACAACAAACAGAGGCAGTTGGCGGCTGGCGACGAATCCAAAGAGAATGCTTGTTTATGAAGTAAACAATAATATTGCATGAATTCGGTGTTCGCCGTTTTCATTTCTATTATGTATCAAAAAACAGTATTTTGAGGGAGAAAAGCAGTACGCAGTTTTTAATGTCGAAAAACAGTATAATACTGCGAAAAACAGTACAGATGCAAGCCTTATTCATGCCCAAAACATTCGAGAAAATAGCATGGCATGAGCCGATTGATATGCCAATATCATCTGCAACTTCGGAAAATCGTCGAATATCTATTATTTCGACGATTTTCCAAAACAATATTTTTCACTGTTTCAATGTTTTCTTCACTTGTTGACGTGGTTGCAACTCCAGGACGCTTATCGTATGTGTATGATCTTAAAGGAAAAACTTAAATAATATTCGGATTAAATAAATAATTGAATTGAAAATTTAATTTAGTTTTAATTACAAATTGTGGAAAAGGCTATAAAAAAATTCTGGAGTGTGCTATACTCAACTTTACTATACCTCATGGAAACACATATTTTTATAGATATATTACATAAAGAGTATAAGCTAAAAATATATTTGAATCGAAAAAAATAATTATTTTTCGGTTTGGTATGTCAAGTAAACAACCCCTCCTCCCTTTCCGATTACGACCACAAACTTGTAACGACACGTATGTTTGTTACTTACCTTCTTTATCTGGGAAAGAAGAGAAACAGTCGGGTTTTATTTCGTTAAACGTTATAAATCTTATCTTCACTGTTTTATTTGGTGTATTTGTTCTACTACAACGTAGAGGACAGACGGTCTCAACTCGTAGCCGATGAATGGGAAGTCAGAACAGCGGTACGGGCAGTAGCGACGCGTGCCGGCAGCAGCGGCGGTATAGGCGCAGTACGGGTGGCAGCGGCGGTACCGATGACAGCGGCGGTACAGATGGCAGCGGCGGTATTGGTGGCAGCGACGGTCTAAGTGGTAGCGACGGCGGTACTAGCAGCAGCGGCGGTATAGGCGGCAGCGGCGGTACAGGCGGCAGTGGCGGTACCTGGCAGCGGTACAGGCGGCAGCGGTACTGGCGGCAGCGGCGGTACAGGCGACAGCGGCGGTACCTGGCAACGGTACCCGGCAGCGGTACAGGCGGCAGCGGCGGTACCTGGCATTGGTACAGGCGGCAGCGGCGGTACCTGGCAACGGTACAGGCGGCAGCGGCGGTACCTGGCAGCGGTACAGGCGGCAGTAGCTGTACTTGGCAGCGGTACAGGCGGCAGCGGCGGTACCTGGCAACGGTACAGGCGGCAGCGGTGCAGGCAGCAGCAGCAGTAGCGGCGGTACCCGGCAACGGTACAGGCGGCAGCGGCGGTACCTGACAGCGGTACAGGCTGCAGCGGCGGTACCTGGCAACGGTACAGGCGGCAGCGGCGGTACCTGTCAGCGGTACAGACGGCAGCGGCGGTACCTGGCAGCGGTACAGGCGGCAGCGGCGGTACCTGGCAACGGTACAGGCGGCAGCGGTAGCGGTGGTACCCGGCAGCGGTACAGGCGGCAACAACGGTAAAAGTAACACACTGTACTTAGCAGTGGCAGCGATTGTAGGGAGTTCTAGGCCGTGTCCAAGATTATGGCCGGAATATAAAATTCCACACCAGCACTAGTCACACGGTTGAGCCAACACCGGTAGAAGATAAACTTCTGTGGTGTTGGTACTTCCACCAATTGCACTTGTCCTGTCGATAAGAAGTAATTGCGGAATATAAAATTCCTCCAAGAGACCTCTTACCTGCAGGCGAGCTGCTTGCTATCACATTAATTATTCGAAATGTTGCGTCTTTTAAACCCTTGAGTGGGCACACACATTCACACACACACTTGTGTGATTGTTTGTTTACAATGGTTGTCAGCCATCATCTGTGAAATTGCATATGTTCAACAGCTGACTGTTCTAGTTTAACTGGTTGTTTCTGACTTACAGGTGGCGCTATGGGCGCTACGAACTAAGTCCCCAATGAACTAAGTCCCCAAACCGAAAATGAACTAACCCCCCAAACTTTTATGCAGGCTACAAGAACAACGATTTTTAGGGACTTAGTTCATTATTTTGGGGCTTTAGTTCACATTAATAATTGGGGAGCTAGTTCATTATGAACTAACTCCCCAAATTCCTGAAATTAAATAAAACCCCAAAATTATTTTTGGGGGGTTAGTTCATTTTGTTAAATTAGCAAAATTTCAAAAAATCAACTTATATTGAACCGTTAGTTACAATGTAAGAAATAGATCATTGCTATTATTAATTTTTAATACAGAACTTAAATAGTGTTTAACTGCGAACGAGTGAAGTGCTAAGTGTGAAGTAAAAATGGATTTCGAGATTATAAATGGAAATAGAAAAAATGGCCAATTGTTATATTTAATTGATCAAAAAATGATTTTTGTAAAAAAATCGATATATAAAAATGTTTATAAATACGGATGCAGACAAAAAGATTGTAAGGCCAGGATAAACTTGCTTCCGGATGGGCAATGTGTTTTCGCGAAAAAATATGTTGACCATAACCATGGGGACGAGGAGGAAGTATACCAGGAATTATAGGCTCTAAACACCATCAAGAGGCAGTGCCAAGATGTGGCAGGAACTCTTGGTGGATCCAAGACCAATATTAGCACCATAAGAAGCGCATTTAGGAAAACATGTGAAAGGTAAGTAAATTATATATCTTTTTTTATGGTAAATTATGTGAATTTTTAAATAAATAGCAATCAAGAAGACACCAGAAACTTAAGTTTTTCAAAATTACAAAGAGGTTTACAAAAAATTGTAAGGAAATATTTAGTAACTTCTCCAAAAAGTGGCCTTGAAGTGGTAGAAGCATTTAATATTGAGCATGTGTGGAACGAGTTTGGTCTGTCTAAGGACGACGCAAAGCCGAGACACTTTTTCACTGCAGCAATTACTGAAGATAACTACTCCTTTTGCTTGTTTTCTTTTCTGAAATCCATAGACTTAATTAAAGAGAATATTCCGCCTATCAAAAGGAGATATCTCATTGATGCTACATTTAAAGTAGTTCCCCATGGCTGTTATAAGCAGCTATTGGTAATTTATATAGAATATTTTGAAGAGGTAATTTATATTAATTTTTATACAAATTCGATTAAAAACTTTTGCAATTTTTTCAAATAGATTTTTCCCATATTCTTTGTTTTGATGAACAAAAAAACCAATGAAATACATGAAGCAATTTTTAGATATATCAACGAAAATATATTTGAGTTAAGTCCCCTCATATTTATCACAGACTATGAGCAAGGATTGAGAAATGCACTGAATAAAGTTTTTCCACAGTCAAAACTAGTTGGATGCTGGTAAGTAAAATGTAATATTTTTAATGAGGAAACTACTTATTTATATGGAAAGAAATTTGAATAACAATTTTTTTTCAATTGTTATTCAAATTTCTTTGTATATACTTAGCTAGATAAGTTTTAGGTTGTTTTTTACATTTGGTTTCAGTTTTTGAATTGAATGAATTTTTACAAATACTGACACTACAAACTCATTCAATTCAAAAACTGAAACTAGCAATTTTAATTAATTCAATTCGTGATAGGTATTAAAACAAATTTCACAAATTATAGGTTTCATTTCTGCCAAGCTGTAAGACGAAATTTAGCAAAACATAAGTCCTTATTGGACTACGTGAGATCTTCCAAAAGCGCATCATCAATGTACCACAAAATGTTGGCCCTACCTTTACTGTTACCCAATTTAATTAAGACAACATTCAATGGCCTTAAATCAAAAATTTTTTTAATGGACAGTGGAAGCCTATTTTTGCCATTTTTAAAATACTACGAGAGTCAGTGGATTAATAAAGTAAGTTTATAAGATTTAAGGTAAGAGTTTTATTTTTAAAATATCTACCTCTACACAATCTTTCAGACTGGCTGTAAAAATTTTTCAGTCCACAACCAAGACACCCGCACAACATCTGCTGTTGAGGCATATAATGGCATCTTAGGTAGGTCAGCCGAAAGAAATGGTCATTTCTTTAAATTCGTTAGAGTTATTCGAGACGAAGAATTTTTCAAATCGCGCCATTTCGAAATGCTTTGTGCGAGTGGGGGCACAATGGCAAAAAAGAAGCGAAATAGCAGCATTGAGAAAGGAAGGAAAATAAAAGAAGCATCCATTTTGATACAGGAAGCAAAAATAACAGTTGAGGAATTCCTCTCTCGTATGGTTTATGCAAAAAATGGCATATGCGTGAATATGGTGGAGGAAGAAAACATTTTTAAGGACGAGGATCTTCAAGAAGATTCTTGTGATGAATTGGTCCAGCCAGTTGAAGAAAATGAAAAAGACTGTGTAGTTTGCCGGGATAAAACTCCAAACATAGTGCTGCTACCCTGCAAACACCTCAAAATTTGTCTTGAATGCAATCTTAAACTGCAAGCTGACGCAAATTCAAAGAGCTTGCTTAACTATAAATGCCCTTGTTGCAGAGGGGTGGTAGAAGATTCGATGCAAGTCTACATTTGATTTTATTTAGTAGACAGTTTATTTATTTTATGAACTTTTGTATGCTTGTATTTATATGTTATATTTTATTATAGGAGAATAAATAATTTTTTGTTGGTTCATTTTTTTAGCAACTGTTCGTAAAATTGGGGACTTAGTTCATTTTATAAATACAAGCAAATAGTTCATAAAATTGGGGAGTTCATTCGTATACAAAATTTGGGGGATTAGTTCATAACGAACTAATTCCCCAAAATTGGGGGGTTAGTTCATTTTCGGTTTGGGGACTTAGTTCATTGGGGACTTAGTTCGTAACGCCGGCGCTATGAGTTTCTTGACCGTTAATTTAAATTTATTTTTATAAATGACATGAGATCAGTTTAGGATAAATCGTTTTACTTTAGTTAATTCATTGAATATCAATATACTGATAATAAGTAAAACGAAAGTATATATATAAAAAATAGGGAATGTAAAATATATAATAATAATAATGGTAATAAACAAAGGTAATTCAGTGATAATCTTGCAAAATAAAAAATAATAAAATAATAAAAATAAATAAGCAAATTCCATGCTATTATAAGTGGTGTTATTTCAAAATCTGTGTAGGCGAAAACGAGTAGGCGACTTTCGCCGTTACATTACCCCCCCTCGTTCCCCGACCAGCAGCTGTGTTTATGGGATTCGCAGAATGCGAAGCTTGCCGCTCCGGGCGACGATAATTTGGAACCGTTGGTCTTCCTTCTATGCTCTTGGTTTGGATTTGCGGAACAGCCAATCTATAAAAACAAAAGAGAACAGCGGGGCGGGGCGGGTTAGTAGACTAATCGTGACAGGGTTTTAACTCGCTAATATGGACAGTCCGCTCGTCGTTATTGTGGTGTCCGCGTACTTTCACAATTACAGGCGATAAAAAGTTAATCACGGTATACGGCCCTCCAAATTTTGGGGCGAGCTTAGCAGCAATCTTTTCAGTTGCTTTCGAGAGTGGGTGCTGTCGGATTAACACCTGGGCTCCTATCCGTTCCCGAACCGCCTTGATGAGTCCTTCTGCCGTGGCTTTCCGTTGAGGAATCAATTCGCACCACTTGGAGAACCTGTCAAAAAGTACAAGCAACATGGTATTCCCATGCTTGGTCCTTGGCAAGGGTCCCACAAAATCCGCGCACAATGTGGCCCATGGTTCCTCAGGTAATCGCGTCAGCATCTCGCCGGCTGGCTTCTGTTGATCCGTTTTGTACCGCCTGGCCAGAAATACCGACTGGCTACCCTGTTTATGGTCTTTCTAATTCCCAGGTGTCCGGCCGTGTTACTATCAAGATTCTCCTGTAAGACTTGGTGGCGACGCGACTTGGGGACGCACAATTTCCATGGGGTCCAATCTTCATCATTGATGCTACGGCCGGTGTGTTTATACAATTGCTGATTGATTATGATATAATCGGGATATTTTTCGGGGTGACGTTGAACCTCATCCATTAGTCGTTTTATCCAGGGGCAATCTAGATCCTGGCTGACTTGTAACAAATTTGCGGTTTCAACTGGATGCCTAGATAGGGCATCAGCTACGAAATTCTGCTTACCCTTTCTGTAGTGTACCGTAAACTGGTACTGTTGCAATTCCAAGGCCCATCGTGCCAGCCGACCCGTCGGGTTGTCGATGTTGTTGAGCCACTTAAGGGACAGGTGGTCAGTAATCACTTCAAACCTTCGACTTGCGTAAGATATTACCCTTTCCGCTCCATCAATTGTTTGTGTCAACACTGCCCCTAATCCGTGTTCGCTGGCGTCGCTTTGGAGTACAAAAGTGTTGTTGAAATTTGGGCAAGCAAGTACTGGAGCTTCTGTGAGCCGAGTTTTAAGGGTGGCAAAAGCACACTGTTGTTCTGGTCCCCATTTCCAGTGTTTTCCCTTCTGTAACAGCTGCGTCAGGGGTTTGGATATGGTGGCAAAATTGGGCACAAATCGTCGATACCAAGACGTAACTCCCAGAAACCTACGTACCTCTTTTACGTTCTGAGGTGGGACCATATCGGAAATAGCCGCAATCTTATCTGGGTCCGTTTAGATCCCATTTTCATTAATGACATGTCCCAAGTATTTCGTCTCTTTTTTAAAAAACTGGCATTTCTCTGCATTAATTTTTAGGTTTGCTGCACGCAGTCGTCGGAAAACCTCTCTTAAGTTTTCTAGGTGATCTTGGAACGTGGCTCCAATAACAATGATATCGTCCAGATATGCATGAAAAGCATGAGGTTCCATATCCGGTCCGATCACACTATCTAAAGCCCGTTGAAACGTTGCGGGAGCGGAGTTCAGACCAAATGGCATCACACGCCACTGATACAGCCCTCGCCCGCTGACGGCAAAAGCCGTATATTTTTTGCTTCCTTCTTCAAGCGGAATCTGCCAGTAGCCGTCCTTGAGGTCCAAGCTGCTAATATATCGGGCGTTTCGTAGTCTATTTCTCGCATTCAGCTGCCGAAAGTCCATACAAGTTCGCCATGTTCCGTTTTTCTTTTCTACTAGTGTAATAGGGAAACGACGGATTAAGGTATTTATCTCCTCATCGATAATGGCTTGCATAGCGGGGTTGCGTGGGGCGTATCTTAATTTAATTGGCTGGTCATCTTTCATCTGAATTGGGTGTTGTGCAATGTTTGAAACACCCTGAATTTCTTGAATAGCGTGAGTTCCTTTTCCAAGAACCTATTCACTCTTTCTTGGTCAAACGATAGTCCTTCCAGGTCTTGTCGGAAGGGAACGGGGATTTCTAGATTACGGCAGGTATTACTGATATTGCTTACCGCCGCTACCGCTACCAGGTACCGCTGCTGCTGCCTGCACCGCTGCCGCCTGTACCGCTGCCAGGTACCGCCGCTGCCGCCTGTACCGTTGCCAGGTACCACCGCTGCCGCCTGTACCGCCGCTGCCGCCAGTACCGCTGCCGCCTGTACCGCTGCCAGGTACCGCCGATGCCGCCTGTACCGCTGCTGCCTGTACCGCCGCTGCCGCCCGTACCGCTGCCAGGTACCGTCGCTACCACTTAGACCGTCGCTGCCACCAATACCGCCGCTGCCATCTGTACCGCCGCTGTCATCGGTACCGCCGCTGCCATATTTATATATTACAAACTATACAGCTATTCATCTCCGTATACCAACGGAACATACAAAATTCCATTTTGATATATCAAACGGTACGTGCGTTCACAGAAACAGCGGCATACACACTTACCCACAGATATCATCACCAAAATAGTAAAAATTGATTTAGTAGACCCCGAAACATAAATATCCGTAGAAATCCCGTCAACGATTTTTCACAATTACTAACTGTACTACGTATGGTTAAGTGATAACAGTCAAATCAATCTAGCAGCTTGTTAGGTGATGCAGTTGCCACAAGCATCATTTCTTTTTCATTTACCAGCATAATACTTAAGAACAATTAAGTGATGCTACTGAAAAATATTTAATTAAAGCAGTTCATGGTTTAAAATAAACTTTTATCGTTTTTTTAATTATTTAGATTTATTTCATTTACTTAACTTTTTTGTTTGCTTCTTAATTCTTAAAAGTTTTCATTTTATTATTACATTCTTCAGCTGTTCTGTGTTTTGTTTAGTTTTTTTATAATTTAATTTTGTACGAATACATTTTTTTGTTATGACTGTTTCCAAGTTTCGCCAAGTACTTTTTACACTTTCAATCTTGTTTTTATATTCTAAGTTTTCTGTTCATCTTTTAAGTAATTTTATTAAATCTTTTTTTGTTTTTTTGCTCGATACCCAACAACAAAATGTTTAAACAGAGTATGAAACTCAAGTTAAAAAAAGTTTACACAATCTGAATGGTTGGACATAAACAATCTCTGGAAACTCTTGAATAGTAGATATTTGTCATTAGGACAATTTTTTATTTTATTTTTCAACTTTTTTGAAAAATTAAAAAAAATATTCTAAATTGTGCTGTGGTTAACCAGAGATTGTTGCAATTTAAAATTGCCACATGTTATACAATTTTTTAAACCAACAATCAAACATTAACAAATCCTCACAGGCCACATGAAGTTATATACTTTTGCTTGTAGCTGGGTACTTAAACGAAAAAATAAAATAAAATTAAAAATAATGCACATGATGAAGATACTTTTGTAAGGATTCTTTTGAGTTGTGTTCTTCTGAATAAGAAATTTTTTCTCTTTCTTAAGTTTTTTCATTTGCTGTATTGATGATTGTGCAGTCCTTAAATCGTTGTGAGCACTTTTTAGGTGGTTATAATGTTATGCCAAGGTTTTCTGACAGTTAAGTAATGAATTTAAATACTTCATGCAATCTTGATTATGTTCTCCCCTCTTTTCAATTTTTATTATCGTTTTTTTTCTCAAAGTAATAAATGATGTTTTTAATTATTCGGCAAACTTCTTTTTATGGTTAATCGTAGCTGTTAAATTTTTGGTTATTTGTAACTACGAGTTTAAGTACTTTCTTCCATTAACACGTGTGAACGAAAAAATTTAATTTAGTGGTTTATTTCATATTGACTATGTGTTTTCATTTAAAGTAACAAATTTTACCCAGACACTGGAGGCAGGTTTAAAGTTAAAATTTTGGTAAAAGTTATTCTGTTAAAGTTATTATCATATCAGGATAACAGTTTTTTAGCACTTTTGGCAGTTTTGCTCAATTAGAATGCTTCATTAATATGGTTTCATAGCAATTTTTTCGGACTCAAATAATTTATTGAAGTGAGAAATTAACAACGAAATTCGAACTCAAAAACCTTTGGAGTCTCCATAACACACACATCCTTGAGCTGGTAAAAAACACTTGCCCTAGGCCTCTATTTTAATAAGGATTTCATTTGTTTCCGGTAACCGCTTGTAAACTGAAATTATGACTTTGTGTTTGTTTGATTGATTTTCTTTAAATCCATAGGATCCTTCAATTCAATCCTTCAATCCTAAAAAGCAATAAAAGGTGTATAAACAAAATGTGTTTATAATGCAGCTGAGCTATAGCCGCTACAGTCCTAATTTAATTAAATATACCACCATCAACTTTATGGGTCTTTTTCAACCCATTTTATTCCTAAATATCTTACTGACACTAGACTTAATTCTCGACTAAAGTTATTTCATACTGTCGACTTATTACTCTTCATCTCCGTCTTTATCACACCATCGCCCGTAATTACAAGCATTTCTCTAAAGCTAATGTCACTAAATGTAGAGGATCTACATTTATTATAAATCTCTACTACCTAGTTTTCAAATCTCACATGATGGTGGTACCGTGTCTGTCTCTTCCAGACTTAGTAGGCAAATATCGTATTCTTCGGTTTTCATAGTGGCAAGATTTCGTTTGTTTTAGTTGTACGTTTAAAAAAATAGAATTAATTAAATCTCACGAGAAATAAAGCAAAAGATTAATACCCGCTGAGAGCTCTATATACGCAGGTTAGGTAATATTTAAACTAGAGGTCGACAGAAACTCAAAATTTACATATCAGCAACCAAGAATCCCTAGTATATGCCGTTCAATCATGGATTAGGGTAACAATATAACAAGAGAGTAAGAATTGTTTTCTCTCGACTTGATTTAGATATCCAAAAGCCTGTTACTGGCCGTGGACGCTAGAGATGAATGTCAAACTTCTTTTGTCACAATTGTATCAAGGCAAAATGATTTACGATCAATAAGTGTTTCATACACTTAAACGAAAAATAAACTGAAATTATTAAATGTAAATAACGTGCAACATGAACTTATTTGATGCAGAAAGCGGAATACACACCAAGCAACATGACAAGGATAGATGAATGAACGACAAATAAAAAATGCTAATATCCTTTGCAATTGCAAGACAAGTTTTGATGTATTTTATTATTTTTATATGAAAAAATATTAAAACACAAATGAAAAAAAGATACTGGAAGAAATATATTAATAACTAGCTGTACGCGCCACGTCGCGTCGCTCATAGGGGTATATCTAGCCTGACATTACATTTTTTTTAGATTATATTGGCTCTGAAAATTTATTGAGTGCCCCTAGATTAATGAAATTTGGTAAAAAAATGTCTTATTATCATAGGCTGTTAAAACTATAAAATAAGAAAAATCGTACCAAGAAGAAAAAAGTTCCCGTAGAAGAACTAATCCTACCTCTAAAAAATTATTTTTTTTTTTCATTTACAGGTCATTGTTCTAAAAAAGTTGTATTTCGTTTTATGGGTTTGTGTTAAAATGTTCATATCTAACTCTAGACCACCCAGTGCAACAAAAAGTGACTAATATTTTAATGTAAAAATTGTTTACTTTATTTACAAAAACGAATGGTTGGTAGGCCTTAAGTATACTTTCACATGTAGCTTTTATATAGAAAGTCTGCTCTCTCATTTTATATAAAAACATCTAAGAGAAATATAATTTGTTTAAAATAAACCGATACATAAACATATCTACCCATGTTTATATGTTTTTTTTTTATTTTTCGGAAAGCTATAGCTAAATTCACCAGTAGACTTATCTGGTTGGTAAAATAGGATATATGATGATATTTCAAGTAGGCGTGTCTCTTACTAATCCAAAGTAAATATTTTTCATCTTAATATAAGAGCTATGTTAGGTGGAATCTTGAATTTTTTTTTTTTGTCATAATTTATTATTTTATCTTCAATATTTTTTAACTAAAAATAATTACTCGTATCTTAAGGCTAAAATAAAATATACTTTTTAAGTCCAGCCAGTGCTAGACAAAAATAATGTTTTTTTCACGGATTTGCAATCATTTGCTGGTCATCCCTCTAATGTACGGCCAAGAAAAGCAGTATCTCTTCTTTTTAGTCGAATATAACCACGTTCATTCAGCATGCCACGCGCCAAAGGGTTTGGATGAGATTCAAGCCTCTTTAGATATGTGACTGCATGTTTCGCTATTTCTGCTTTAACTGATGGCGTGTTTAGGTCTTTGTGGATGTTCGAATTTTTTATATACCAGGGAGGAGATGTAATCATACGTAGTACCTTATTTTGGGGCCTTTAAATTTTTCTACATTGCTAGCTGAGGCAGTGCCCCATAACTGAATTCCATAAGGTTTAAGGATCGACTTGTACAGTAGAAGTTTACAATCGAAGCTCAGGGTGGAGTTTCAGCCAATTTAGTTGTAGTGCTTTTAGTTTCATTTGTGTTAACTTGAAATCAATGTGTCTTTTCCAAGTAAGGCGACGGTCAAGATGTATACCCAGGTATTTAACGTCTGAAAGCTGTGGTATGATTTGGTTATTTATGCGAATAAGAGGGCATAAGTCCCTACGCAGTGTGAAAGTTATGTGAGTACAATTTTGTTCATTAACTTTTATTCTCCATTTTTCCAAATTGAGTATGTGGTCTTGTAAAAGTTGTGATGCTTCTTGGGCACTTTCATGAATACTTAAAAAAGCTGTGACATCTGCAAAAGTTGATGTGTGGACTAGGGTGCTACTTGGCATATCTGATGTGTAAACAGTAAATATAAAATTGGGACCAATTTTATATTTACTGTTTAGTTCCTTGAGGAACTCCGGCTTCAATGGGCTGTAGCGAACTTAAAAAGTCACCTTCTTTTAGTAAAATCTTGCGATTCGTTAAATAATCTTTTAAGAGCTTATACAAGTTTTCGGGCAAGTTCAACTTTAGCTTAAATATTACGCCTTCGTGCCAAACCTTATGGAATGCTTGAGAAACGTCGATAAAAAGCGCAGAACAGTATTTTTTTTTTTCTTCAAAAGTCGTTTTAATTACATTTACTAATCTGTGTGTTTGTTGGATCGTACTATGTTGTTTTCTGAAGCCGAATTGATGGTTCGGAATACATCCTTTCGCGCTAAAAATTGGATTCAGCTTAGTTATTAATATTCTCTCAAAAAACTTTGACATGTTTGATAAAAGACTTATAGGTCTGTATGATTCTTGTGGTCTTTTCCTGGTTTAGGAATCATAGTAATCAAAGAAACCTTCCACTCTATGGGAAAGTATTGAAGATGTAAGATGGCATTAAAAACAAACAGAATAATTCTGCGACCTATACGGGGCATCTCAACTAACATCTTGTTACTTGTTTTATCAACCCCAGGGGCTTTTTTGGTGTTTAAATCTGCTATTGCCCTTTCAATATCGCTAAATTCAAATCTTAGGGGTACTACGGCACTAGTCTCTACTGGTGGCAACTCATCTATATCAGTACACATATTTGGAGTGAAAACCTTCTTCAAATGTCCAACAAATAAATTGCCTTTTCGGTAGCATTTCTTCCCCAGTCTCCACAAGAAGTTCGCAAGGGGGGCTTACGTACGACTGGCCTTTTAAGGTTTCTACATGCACGCCATAATGAATAATCTGATTGTGCAGTTGAGTCGAGGTCTTCCAAGTAATTTTTCAGAGACGCTACTCTTCGATATTCTAGAAGTTGTCTTAGCCGTTTCGTGCAATCTTTAAGTCTAGATTTGAGTTCAAGAGATCTGTGTGACTGCCACTCTCTTCGAATTTTCCTTTTTTCACCCAAGAGCAGCTCGACATCTACAAAGTAAATCTTGAAATTTACTTAAAAAAAAATTCGATCGGATTGGACCCCTAATTATCTATCTAAAAAACTATTGAATTATAACTGGAGCCTTAAAAGTTTATATGCCAAACCCCATTTAAATGTGAATATGTTACCTCCCATACAAAGTAATTAGTAATCATTGAGTTATTTGCAAACTATAAGAAGTATCTTTAAAATTGTGTTTATTTTATATATATTAATAATTGGATAAGAACGGTTGGTGTGGTGCCCCAATTAGCAGTAAATATGTAGAATTGTGTAACTTGCGAACAATGTCAGGTAGACTTTTGAAATTATATATGTTCAAACAGTTGGAAACAGGCCAGGTACCTCCATACAAAGTCATACTCCAATTTGTGTGCAATAGTGATAACCTTTAAAATTTGACATAGGTTTGATGAGATTGACGTGTAACTTCGCTTGATCATACGTAGATACAAACGATTATTTTTTTATAATTTGGGGGTAGCGAAGCACACCGCTAGTTTTCTTGTAAAAATTAATTGGTATTTTTATCTTATCTTGTACTTTAATTATGCCAACCTTTTGAGTAAACGTCAATGATCGTTACGAAGTTAATTTTTATTTTCTATATTTAAAGGATTAAAGGTAATTAAAATTAATTTTGATTCAAAAACAAATTATGTTATAAATGATTGGGAATTTAAAAACCGACTACTCACCCTTTTAGCTATATTTTTTCTGCAGTATGAGATAATATGAGATTAATATTTTTACACCCCAATATTGAGACCAAACACAAAATGCATTTTTCAAATTAATAGTTAAGAGTTGATAACTATACTTAGATTGAAATCGTAGTAATAATAATGGCTTGAAATTTTTGTTCAACCTTTTTGGCTAAAAGAAATAAAATAAAATGTTTAGAGTCAATTTCTTAAAAGTTACTGATCTTCAATGGTTTTTTACTCTAGAAGAAGTCGACAATTATTAAAGTAAAATGAGTTTTTTGGAGTTTTAAATATAATATGATATATTGTGGACACCTGCAGATTTTCTAAAAATCGGATTTCATATGTGAACTTAAAAATTATATCAGAGGAGAGCTTTGGCTTTTTATTGTATAGATTATATAAAGAATACCCGTATATTTTTCATGAGATTTTTTTTGGAATTTACTTCTAAATTTTCTAGTTTGTCCTTAGTTTCACTCTGCCCCGGAATAAAAATTTTATGCAACTAAAATCCAGATATGTTAGGTTAGGTTGAGCAGGCAGCCGTATATGCAGCTGGTTCTTTTGTGTTACCTGTAAAAAGAGAAGAAAAGGGAAAAATAAAGAAAAAGAGTGGTAAGATAAAGCGATAGAGAAAAGTTCGAATAAAGAAGTATACAGTTAAGCAGACAGACATAGTCGAGAGAAGGAGAGAGGATTGTCATAGAGGACACATTGGTCAGTGAATTATTTATACCTCGAAAATTGGCAGTGGGTTGAAAACCATCCGCAGCTCCTCAGAAAGGAATTAATAATGCTTGGTCTCAATAGTGAAACACAAGAATGGATTTCAAAATACCGTTGACCAAGGTGCTGAAAACGTTGGTATTCTAGTGCAGAACATAGGCAGTGGGGTGTTCGACGGTTTCCTCCTCCTCATCTTGGCTAATTCTGAAAAAGTCGTTGTAGGGGAGACCCATTCTTCTTGCCTAGGTTTTAAATAAACAATGCCCAGTGACAGTTGGTTTTTTTTGGCATCCGAAGTCGGAAAGGGGTTCTTTTATAATCTAGTAAGGGTATGATAGTCCTTGCCGTTGAACAAGTCGGCTCATTGGACCATCTCACCTGAGCCAGATCATAAAAGCCACGGCTTTTTCGATGTTCACAATCAGAGAGGGGACTCCCTTGAACCAATGCTCCGAAGGCCTGAAATGGCAAGATAAGAACCAATGAGGTCTTACTAGTGTTAAAATTACTGGTACCATGGGAACCTGTAGCCACATCTCTGGAACACTTAGAAGGGCCATTATGACCACCGAGAAATTCGTTAAACGGAGCACTGATATCTGAAACGATGCTGGATCTTAACATTGTTCATGGTGAATTGTCTAAACTTACAGAAATAAACCACAAAAGAAATTACAGTTTATAGCTTGACAGAAGCACTTATCCCTACTGAAAGGCCGGACAAGATAAAAAAGACCCTTTAGTTCAATCTACACCATGCTTATTATTACTTTTATATCTATAACGGAACAACTTAAACAGTTAATTAATTGTTCCTTCACTCATCGCTTTTGTACTAATCATATTGTTGTTCCTTCTTGCGTAAACATAATGGTTAAGTTTGTTCGGGACATTTGCTGAATTTGTTTTTATACCCTTCACCACAGGTGGAAAGGGTATATATAAGTTTGTCATTAAGTTTGTAATTTTTTCGGCTTTAATGATTCTGTTTTGCCTTTTTTTGTCAAATAAATATTAGACTGCAACAGGTAGATCGCAAGGAGTGCATACAGATCTGGGGGGATCAATAACCCCCAGCGAGGGGCGATTTTTGTTTGTTTTTAGATTGGTAGGGTTTTTCTGCTTTGATTTGTATTAGAGAACTTAATAGAAAGCAATACGCATAGAGGTATCCAATGGACCCACAGGGTACCCACTGATAAATAGGAACAGTTAAAAGGACCCCCCATGTGTCAATATGAGGACATTTTTTTTTTGTAAGGATTTCTTTTTGCTTTAGTCTGACCATTCTAACTCAATATAGATTGCAGAAAGGTCCCAAATTTAACAAAAAAAATTTCAATAAAATTTAAAAAAAAAATTGAAAAAAAATTTATAAAAAAAATTTTCCCAAAAAGTTACAAAACATTTTCAAAAAGATATTTTACAGAAAAATAAGCAAAAAAAAATTTTTTTAAAAATTTTTCCAAAAAATTTTCGAATCAAATTTTACAAAAATTTTTTAAAAAATTATTTTTACAAAAAATTTTTACACACAATTTTCGAAAAATTAAAACAAAAATTTCAATATTTCTTTGAAAATGAAAACCATGACTGTAACATAACATATAATTAATAATAAGAATATACATATGTATGTATGTGTGTATATAGAGTAACATATTTTTATACCCTTCACCGCAGGTGGAAAGTTTGTCATTCCGTGTGTAATTTCTACAATATTCATTTCCGACCCCATAAAGTATATATATTCTGGATCCTTATACATAGAGAAGTTGATTAAGCGATGTCCGTCTTACCGTCTGTCCGTCTGTCCGTCTATCCGTCTATCCGTCTGTCCGTCTGACCGGCTGTCCATCTGTCCGTGTTAGTGTGATAATGTCATTTGCCAAGGCACCAGAAGAGATACAAAAAATTTAAGCACACCAATCTGTCAGGCATAGTTTCGAAAATTTTGGTATTGCAATTCAGCAACATCGGATCATTCCTTTGGAGGATACGGGCCAAAAACCACGCCCACCTATATTTTTTTTACGTTTTTTTACGTTTTTTTTTAAATTTTTTTCGGCTTTAATGATTCTGTTTTGCCTTTTTTTGTCAAATAAATATTAGAGTGTGACAGGTAGATCGCAAGGAGTGCATACAGATCTCGGGGGATCAATAACCCCCTGCGAGGGGCGATTTTTGTTTGTTTTTAGATTGGTAGGGTTTTTCTGCTTTGATTTGTATTAGAGACCTTAATAGAAATCAATACGCATAGAGGTAGCCAATGGACCCACCGGGTACCCACTGACAAATAGGAGCAGTTAAAAGGACCCCCCATGTGTCAATATGATGAAATTTTTTTTTTGTAAGGATTTCTTTTTGCTTTAGTCTGACCATTCTAACTAAATAAAGATTGGAGAAAAATCCAAAATTTAACAAAAAAATTTCAATCAAATTTTTAAAAAAAAAACTTTTAATACTTTAAAACTTTAAAATATTTACAAAAAGATTTACAAAGCATTTTCAAAAAGATATTTTACAGAAAAATATTCGAAAAAAAATTTTTTTAAAAAATTTTCGAATAAAATTTTACAAAAAATTTTTAAAAAAATATTTTTACAAAAAATTTTTACACACAATTTTTGAAAAATTAAAACAATAATTTCAATATTTCTTTGAAAATGAAAATCATGACTGTAACATAACATATATTTAATATTAAGAATATACATATGTATGTATGTGTGTATATAGAGTAACATATTTTTTTAAATGCGTTTGATTTTTTAATATATGATATCTCTGTTTTAAAACCTAGGCGCATTAGAAACATAGACATCATCAGAATACCGACTACAAAAATGAAACGTTGTGGCTGTCGTCATCTTAGGCTAATTTCTATTTTATTCAACAAAAGAAAATGTCACAAAATTGTAAATTGCAAATTCATATATAAACAAAAAGTTTTGGAGGAAATATTTATAATTTTTTGAAAAAGTTATTTAATTTTATAAAAGCAAAATAATTATTTCTACAACAATGTCATAGTTTACGATGTAGCTGCCGGCTTCAATATCATTGAGTAGCTGACAACATGGCGACAACTGTAGCAAACGGAATTTGTTTTCATTTGTCTTCTATTTCTTTAACTCATGAATAATGATTTTTTCTCATACGAATTTATTTAAGTAAAGAGTCAACAATATGGATAATGCTGTACATGTCTGTATAAATAAAATCACCGTGGTGAAGGGTATAGAAGATTCGGCACGGCCGAATATAGCACTTTTACTTGTTTTAAATGCGTTTGATTTTTTAATATATGATATCTCTGTTTTAAAACCTAGGTGCATTAAACACATAGACATTATCAGAATACCGACTACAAACTGTCAAAAATGAAACGTTGTGGCTGTCGTCATCTTAGGCTAATTTCTATTTTATTCAACAAAAGAAAATGTCACAAAATTGTAAATTGCAAATTCATATATAAACAAAAAGTTTTGGAGGAAATATTTATAATTTTTTGAAAAAGTTATTTAATTTTATAAAATCAAAATAAGTATTTCTACAACAATGTCAGAGTTTACGATGTAGCTGTCGTCTTCAATATCTTTAAGTAGCTGACAGCACGGCGACAATTGTAGCAAACAGAATTTGTTTTCATTTGTCTTCTATTTTTTTAACTTATGAATAATGATTTTTTCTCATACGAATTTATTTAAGTAAAGAGTCAACAATATGGATAATGCTGTACATGTCTGTATAAATAAAATCACCGTGGTGAAGGGTATAGAAGATTCGGCACGGCCGAATATAGCACTTTTACTTGTTTTCTGTTAATCTTTCTTTTAGCCAACCACCACATTTATTTGCTCTGTATTATATCTCTTTATTCTAAATTCCATTTTTTCGTTTTTTATAAAATTTGTTTCTGTTTATCGTTCTATATTTAGGTTTATTCGATTAAGTATTACTGTAGAACAAAGAAAATTATTAATCAAAATTTTCTGATGAGCTAAATGAATCACTTAGCGAAATGGCCATAGTAAACAATTTTAGAAAACTAAGAATTTGGGTTAATAGCACAGTGTTAATTAATTTAAAATAATAAAATTTTAAATACCCAAAATATAAATTATAATTTTTTTATAATATAAAATATAGTACAATTTTATTTAATTGCGGGATTTTAAACGTGTCACAAGCATTTTGAGTTTTAACAAATTTAATTTTATAGTTTTTCTTACCTTCGTTAATGTTGTTTTAGCTTGTAAAATATTTAAACCTGATGATGTTTGCAATGTAAAATTGAATTTGATTTTCATTTTATTACTCGTATACTTGAGATACTTTCAGTGGCATTAAATTTGCATTGTCATTTTTTGTAGAAAATACAATGATACAAATTTTACTTCTATTTATCACTACTGATCTTTTTCAATTGCAATTGATTTTACCAATGGTAATGAAAATATTAGAAAATTGTTGAACTAATAGTTATAATAGATGAAAACACAATTGGTTCTATATAGCATAAATTAATATAAATTTGTAAATTCCCAAACCAAATACACTTTACTTTACCTTACTTTACTTTACTTTACTTTACTTTACTTTGAAGTAATTTGTGTTCATAAATACTGAGACGGATGAAACAAAGAAGTTTAAAAATACAAAAAATCGACAAGGTATCAAAAATTAAAACAAAATCTCGTGGTAATTTCAATAGTTTTTGTTAATCTCATCATCATCTCATGTAGCAATACATTTTTCTTCATAATTTACCACAGATGTGTTCAAGATTAACGTGGGCTCCTGCCACGATGGCTTTATCCCACAGTGCTCTTAACACCGAGTGAAATAAAGACGTAGACTAGCGCCCCCATTGTGTAGTATAACAACACTTTACGATTGCCACCAATCGCAATTTGTGTGTATACAGTCACAATGAGTAGCAATTTATACAATATGGCAAGCCTTTCCAAGGCAAGCCTAGATCCGTATTATAACCTCTTGCTTAGGGGTTTGGAGACTATCCAAACTCCGTCTGTTGAGAGTGCAACAGCACACTTGATCGACCTTGCACCACATCTGCTTTAATCGATCTTAAACCACAACCACCACGTGTACCCCCGAAGGGGACCTCACCAATAACCGGTCACAGAGAGGATAGGCTCTCTGTGGGGCTACCGATTCCCGTGGTACCAGTCCTTTGGGCACTGGTCAGGCCTCGAAGAGGACCCGTGTTATAAAACAGCAGACCTCTTCTTCCAGATTTAGGCTCTAGGAACCCTAGCGTCTGGTGCCCCTATTTTCCCCGAGTGGACCGCGTCAAGGCATTTGCCATATTCCTGCATTGACAATTGGAACCCCGGGGGTTCATAATTTACCACATCGTGTTACCCTGTTGCTGCTGCCACATTAAGATATTCGTTTGGTTCATCCATCCACACAAATTTATATTATGCTAGCTGTGCCCGCCACTTCGCCAGCTTACTTACTTTTATTGTGCTTCAGTTATGGTTTATGTATTTTCTTTATATATAAGTACCCAACCCTGCGTAATTACTTAGGAATATAGCCTTTATATAAAATTCTAAAATTTTGAACGTATTGTAGAGTTCTGTAAATAGTGTTAAAAATTTGCTGCTAAGAAAAATGCAAGGTGCTGCCAGGTTTGTGGTACCTGTTCATGCTTGAATTTTGTATTTTGATATTCTGTTCTTATAATTATAATAAACACTTAATTAATGTCACAAATATTTCAACTCTCTCTTCCTCTCTAATATTATGAGAAGATACAGTTGATTTATCATGGCATTTAACTAAAAGACAAACTGGAGTATTGCAACAAAGTATGTTGCATTTTTAAGCTCGAGCATCAAAGTAAAAGAAATAACCCCCTTTATAAGATTTAAAAAAAAATTGGAATTATTAAATATCAATTACTTTGAGTTTTATTTTCCCCCTCTAATTGTACTGGTTAACAAAACCACTCCCATTTAAACAGTACCATTGAACCTGTAAAATTGCTTACTACTCTTTTATTTTCTCTATATTCAGTTACTACGAGTATCTGCACCAGAAAAACAATTTTCAAAATAAATTTCATGTACAGAAATAGTCCTTTTTTATTATATGTACAGATTTGCTTAAAACATATAAAACTCAAAACAAATATGTGTGATTTACTGCCATTTAAAGGAATGTACAGATTAAGGACATTTTGGTTAGCAACAGAGAATGGTTAGGTTTATGGCAGCTGCTTTTTCAGTAATTCAAATTATTCAATTCAATTTAAAATATACGAGGGAAATTTGCTTACACTACATTTTGAAAATAAAAGGGCAATATGGGTATCGTTTAAAATCTTTGAAAATATCTTTTAAGTGGTGCTAAAATATAATAATTAATTTTTCCTATTTTTTCATTTTCTATCATCCTGGATACTTTTTTGTTGAATTACCTACACACTAAATTTGGAATTTTGTTCGTCTATCTGTAAAATAGTAAAAGTTATAAACGATGTACACACGCAGTTACATGCAAAATTGAGCCAAATGATAAAGAACTGTTTGTTTCTGTAAAACTGAAATCTAGGAGTAACAAACACCTGACCTGTAATGTCTGTTCTTTTTCTTTTTGCTCTAAAACAATTGTATTAAAGTACATGTGTTACTACAAAATATTCTGTCCGATTGTTGCTTTTTTTTTGTGTCACAGGTAATGAACGGACTACATTTTTTTTGTATTGAATACACGCTATTTTTAAAGGAGTGTAATACAAAACTTGCAAAAAATATACTTACGTAAATAACATATACGCAGATACTAATTTTTTATGATTCAATGTTAAAAGGGTAAGCTTATATTGTAAAACCAAGTCCAGCATCTGTCGTTTATTTTTTGATACGAAATACTGTGGTTAACTGACTGTCACACGTAAGGTGTCATATTGTGTAATCAAACTTGTTACAAAGAGCTAAATCATACATCACTAACATTAAAACAAAGCAGTTTGAGTTTTCTATATAATAAACAGATCATATTTAAAATTCATAATTTCTACTTTGCTGGCGAATTTTCATTTACGTTCATTTTAGTCTCTCATTAAACTTTCCATTTTTAAATAATTGGACCAGTACTCATTTACATACAAAGCATGTCGTAAACCAGTTGGTAACAATATGAATGAGAATGAAACAAATGAGTACATATTTGTAGATTTTGAATATAATATAAATTATAATAAAAGTAAAAATTGGATATAAACATAAATTTCAATGAAAATTTGTTTATCTTCTGCATTATTTAGTGGCCGAAGTAATACACATTGTCGGTAAAGTTCAAAAGTCTCGGTATATGATGCTTATATACGCCTTAATCGTATTTTATGTGAGGCATCCTTCGGGTTTCGACCGTTTCGATCTCTATTACTTCTGGAAAGAAAATAGTAAAAACTAATAAGAAAACGAAAGCAAATAAAAATAATGCAGATACTCAAAATAACCAAAAAAGGAGGCTTTACATGTATTTTTCTCTTAATTTTGAGAGCGCAAGCTCTTGCATGCGCAATTTTGCGGATCTCCGCTTTAAACAATGAAAGAAAAGAATAGAGCTAAACTTTTACTAAAAATAGTGGATGTAATCAAGAATGATAGAAGACAAGATTATGCCATGCTCATGTTTTCCCGTTTTGTTCGGCCAATTTAAATTTGACAAGTCTGTAATCAACGAATTGCTTCAAATAAATATTTACAAAAAAATCTAAGTAATAGAGAATTAGCGACCCTGCAAATAAACTATCAACAATCTTATATAAAACTCTCATAATTTATAGTTATACTCTCAGTCAGAATTATTAGCCAATAGGAAGACATTTTCGTGATGTCATTTGGCCGATATGCGCAGAAAAGTTCAATTTTATTTTGATGATGGCGTAACCTCGTCTTCATCACCCTTGGATGTAATACTCATGGGAGACTTCAGAAACGAGAGTGGAGCAATATGAAGTCAGTTTGAAGTAAAAGCGTAAGAAACATAGTAGTAGTTACCGCCAG
Organism: Phasia obesa; assembly: GCA_949628195.1. NCBI lineage: Eukaryota > Metazoa > Arthropoda > Insecta > Diptera > Tachinidae > Phasia > Phasia obesa. The sequence continues at coordinate 29,172,847 of OX451218.1, read as the reverse complement.
AAAAACCTGAGCAATAAAAAATCATCAGACCACTCTCCTTATTATTCTCTTATATAGTCATTGCATGTTTTGGGTGCATCTTCTCAATAGTCAACTTATGCAAAATGTGTGTAAAAGTAAATAAGTCGTAGTTTTCTTTATAATAACACACTGTGGTTAAATTATATATGCGTGTCTAAAACGGTTCAGAAGATAAAAACATATCCATACGTCAAGACCACGTTTTCTAAGGCACAACCTTTGATTTTTTATTTACTTTTCATACTTTTTGTTACAACATTTCTGAAAATTTACCATTTGCGTCAATTTCAAGTGTCGGCCTGTTACATATAAGCCTATTTACGTTAAAATTACTTTTATATGGGGATTCCCTTAATTTTTAATTTTATGTTAAATATGTTTTCTTGAAGCGGACGTAGAGGTGAAATAAGAAGTGTAATTGCTTCATATTTAGAAATGTGTTAATATCAAGCGTTTTTCTATTACGTTTCAAAAGATAAAGCCATATACGCTAATGCTACGTAAATAATGCGACACCTTTTACTTTTAAAATTTGAAAATCATGTTCATATGGCAGATACAGATACATTTGTGTTAATTTTCAGATATCTGCAAATAATGATTAAAAAACATAGCATTTTCGTCAATTTATATCTCCTGTGCAGACAAATTTTAATTTTTAAGTTACGATTTTTATTACTTTTTATTGTTGGGTGCTACAGCCATCTATTTTATGTAAATAATTGAGTTGCCTTTGCTTTAAGGTTTTAAATATACGTTAAAATCAAATATGTTGTATGGGACACTCATTAATTTGTTATTTAAATATATATTATTGATAAAAGGACCAATCTGGAAACATAACCATGTACATAAAAAAAAAATAAAAAACCTTTAAGAAACTACGGAGATCCGAAGTAACAACCATAAAAATACGGGTGAAATTATAACCTTCTTTTTTTAACGTACGATTTATATGACGAAATAAGATCAAGCTACTGCTAAAAATATTTTTACACGACGTGTATTTTTCATATCACTTGTCAGTTTTATAATACATATGTAATTTCATGTGTTTTTCAAAATAGCCATTTTGCATACGGGTTCAAACGTACATGTGTAATTACATGTGACATAACCTACAATATATAATTTTGCCGCCACACAGCTGATGCAAAGATGCAAACTTAGTGCTTTTACCACATTTTTAGCGCTTTTGGTACCACAAAAAGCATAAAATAACAAAATATCAAGTTGACATTACAGGATGTCAGATGCTTTGTCACATCAAAATAGAACACGTTCTAAATGAAAAATGTCATATGTATTGTACACATGGAAAATACACATGATATGTTTGAAAGGGTTCACATTACGTGTATAGAATTTACACATGGAAAAGTGACAAGTCATATGACAAATACACGTCGTGTAAAACCACTTTAAGACGACATAGTGACGTCTGTTTTTATCTGAAATATTTATTAATAGCAAGCTTCGTTTTTTTTTGTTGTATGCTAAATAATCGTAATGTAGTATAACGTGTTATTCACTGGTTCGATGTTATTGTTTTTTTTTTGCCACCATGTTTTGAGTAAATCCGTAGAGCGTGTGTTTATAAAGAAAAGGTCAATTATATAATTACGCATGGTTTTGACAGGATGTTCAAATTCATATTATGTACATAGTTACAACAAACAAAATCTAAGGAAGATAAGAGTAAAAATATTATGTAACTACTTCAAACCTGGCATAGTGGCCTCATCTATGAAAAATTATTTTCAGCTACCTACTTCTCCTGTTGTACCATTTACTTCTTCATTCCCAAATCACTTAAATCTTTTAAGTTATGAAAACTCACAAACATTTTAATAAATCTGAGTACTTAAGGAAGGGTTTGAAAAAATACAATTTTACAGTAGTCCTTCCTAAGTGTGTTTATAGTGGCAACATGAAGTTAAAACTTAGTTAATTTTACTAGCGTCAAATTTACTTCTGATGTGCGAAAAACTAAAATAGTTATTATGCATGCCGTTTAACCAGTTTGTATGTATATCATCTGATAGCCACACATGAATTCAATATGTAAGGGATACAAAAAAGTTAAACACAAAAAAAATATAGTTATAAGATACATTTTCAACCTCTTACCAGCAACAGCGTTCTGATTTCACTTCCTTTTTATGTAAGATTCATTTGAATTCAGTTATTTTTGTTAATGACTTTGTAAGTAAAATGTGCCAACAAAGTTTCTAGTATTAAAAATAGTTGCTTTTTAACCGACTTCAAAAAAAGAAGGAGGTTATCAATTCGTCTGTGTGTTGCTTTTTTTTTTTTTTGTATGTTTGTGCCTTCAGAACTCGGTTATTTCTGAACCGATTTGAATTGAAAGTTATGTTTTGCACTTTTAGAAAGGTTATGGCGACAGATTGGTCCCATTTTAAAAGAAATTCAAAATTTTAAAAATTAAAGGGTGTCCCCATACAATATACATGTTTTTTACGTGTATTATAAACTTTATAGGTCAGCAATTTAAAATTAAAAAAAAGTGAGTACCACTGTAGCTCCCAATAACAAAAAGTAATTAAAAAATAGAATTAAAAATTAAAGGGTGACCCCATAGGTGACTTAATTTCACCTTTATTCTCCTATCTTTTGAACCGTTATAGACAAACACTTGAAGGTTGCACAGAATATTCGTTACTATGTCTGTTATAATAAGTATAAATATTTAAAATTATAAATTAAAGGGTGTTGGTTTATTTGGCCAAACTTTTGAACCGTTATAGACAGACAGTTGAAATTTACAAAGAACTTGTATTACTAAGTCCGCTAAAATAACAAGTGTAAAATATGAACTTGGAAATTAAAGGGTGTCCCAATAGTTAATGTAAAATTAATATATATGGCCAAACTTTGCAACTGTTATAGATAGACAGTTGAAATTTACAAAGAACCTATATTGCTTAGTCCGCTATTACAACAAGTATAAAATTTGGATCTATAAATTAGAGGGTGTCCCCATTATCGATGTAATTTGACAATTATGTCCTCATCTTGGGAACCTTTATATATAAACACTTGAAAAATAGACAGAATGTTCACTACTATGTCTGGTATAACAACAAGTATAAATATTTAAAATTGGAAATTAAAGGGTGTCCCAATAGTTGATGTAATTTGATGTATATGGACACAAAGTTAAAATTTAAAAAGAATCTGTATGACAAAGTCCTCTTTAAAAAGTATTTATATTAAAATTTGAATTTAAAGGGTGTCCCAATAGGTGACGTCATTTGATATATATGACCCTATCTTTTAAACAATTATTGATAAACACTTATCTGATATTATAAGTATAAATATATAAAATTATAAATTACAGGGTGTCGCAATAGTCTGTGTAATTTAATGTATATGACCAAACTTTTAAACCGTTACAGACAGACGGTTGAAATTTACAATGAACCTGTATTGCTACGACCGCTATAACTAGTATAAAATTTGAATTCGGAAATTACAGGGTGTCGCAATAATTACCGTCTTAAAAAAACATGATTTTTGAAGTCAGTTTTTTTTGCAAGAATTATTATATAACCCTTACGTTCGAAGTTTATTCCCCGTCTTTTCCTTAAATAAAAAAAGGAAACAAAGCAGTTGTACATTTAAAACTGTAAAACGCGTATAAGTTGTAGCGGAAATCAGAAAGCAGAGGGGAATGCTACACGTGAAAGTACATACAAATAGACACAAACAAACAAAGTTAATCAAAGAGAGAAAAATCCACTTATCACTATTACAAGGCTATAACTAACAAAAAAATTCTCATTTTAAAAGCCTTAGAAGAACATAAAAAATAAGAAAACTCTTTGAAACATTCTTATCCAGCTCTTTGTAAATTTAGCTAAGAAAAAAATGATGTATAAATATTCAAAGGAGATAAAATACCCTAAATAAACCTCACTTTTAAAAAGTTAACTTAACAAATTTTAATTTAGAGCAAGTAAAAGTTGTTATTTGGGACGCTGAGTTCACACTGTACTCGTCCTTGTTAAATTGGTCTTAGTTTTCGAGATATACTATTGTATCCAAAAAGCGAGAGCTGCATGACATATATTACAATAACTGGATAGCGGATTTTCGTATTTCGTTAAATGAAAAAAATCTCAACAAAATACTCTATAAGTCATACAAACATTACTCTTGAATCTGCTTAGTAGTTTCAAAAATATCGGGAAAGTTGCTGCGAAAAATTATACTAATGAATATTTTGTATTAAAGTTCATAGAAATGAAAATAATCATTTCTGCGAGCATTTAGTTAAGTTTGTTTAAAACAAAATTAGTAATTTTTTTTTTTTTGACTTGACAATTGAATGCAATTACTTCATCTTAAAAATTGCCATGTGCATCACACTTGCAATAAACGTGAAAATAACTAAATTCCGCGTGCTTATAAAACATTAAGGTTTGCGCATAAAAACATAATTTAAACCATGAAAGGGCTCGAAGGACTAGACTAGAAGGATTTTGCCCAAGAAATATCCATGCAGCTGAAATTGTTGATAAAACCAATAAAATGATATGAGACGATTCCAGAATAAAAGCGCTATAAATATAAAAATTTATTCTAAAATGCAAGTTCATAAAACGTGGAGTATTTTGCAAGAATTTATTATTTTGCAACTTGCTGGCCATTTGAGGTCAACTTATTTATTTAAAACAAATTAGTTTGTTCTTTACTCATCCCAAGTATTATCTTTATGTTCAACCACTTTTACTCTGACATCTTTCCACCACTTAGTAGGGTGCTAAGCGAGTATAAAGTTAGTTAAATAGTAAACCGACACAGAAATGTATGATAAAAAAGCAAAAAACAAACCCAACAATTTTTATATATTCTGAAATGTAACGTGTTGAATTTTAAATATTTACATTAGAAAATACTTAAATAACCAAGTAGACTTTATAATTTCCAAGCAATGCAAAGGAAAACATATAAAAGTACACTTTTATGAACAAACAAAATGTACATCATATATTATCTGCTTCCAATGTGTTCCTGTTTAGGGTCTATAACCAAACATTGATGCAAGAAGAATTTTAAAAACGTAGTCGTTTTACAAATGAAATGTTATCTGAAGAAAAATGGAAACTCTTTAAACTGCCTTCTAGTTTAAATGTTTCCTTCTGGTTGTATTTCATGCCCAATAGACACAAACGAATACGTATACCCTACTAGTGCTGGCAAAGTATCAAGTAATGGGTACCGAGTATTTGATGATTTTTAGGGTTCCGTACCCAAAGGGTAAAAACGTTACCATAATGTTTTCGCTACAATGTCTGTCAATCTGTCAGGCTCTTCTATCTCTGGAATCGTAATATGAAATTTTCACAGTAGGTGTATAACTGTAGCCGCTATATCAACAAATAATAAAACTTATAGGGTGTTCCGCAAGTAACGTGTTATTCGCATGTACGTCTTTATTTCTTGAACTGTGGGCGCCAGACCCTTAAAATTTACAAACAGTAATTTCAACTTTGTTTGCTATATAAACAAGTATAAAAAATAAACCTATAAATGAAAGGGTGTTACAATAGTGGCGGGATTTTCATGAATATGGCCTATCTTTTGAAACATCAAATGTAGACTCTTGAATGTTCCTACAGAGACGTAATTTGCATGTATGTATGTATATGGCCTAAGTTTTTAACCTTGAAATTTACGCAGAAGGTGTATTTCTTTTGCCACCGTAGTGAGTAAACTCTTGCAATATTTACAGAAGATGTGTTGCAATGGCCGCTATAACAATTACTAAAAGTTAAAGTGACATGTTTTTCACCTATATTGCCTAATTTTTTGAATCGTATTAGGTAGACTCTGGATATAGCCATAGAAAGTATATTATCATGATCACTATAACAAATACCAAAACTAAAGGATGTTAATTTTTGAACCGTAATAGATAGACTTCGACAGTGACATTTTTTTTACATATATTACCGTATTTTTAAAACGAAGTAGGTAGGCTCTTGATATTTTCATAGAAAGTGTATAACGATGGCCCCTATAACAACAATTACTAAAATCTAAAAGGATACGATTTTCGCAAATGTGACTTCAATTTTTTAATCGTACGTATAAAGTGTGTAAAATTATATCCGATATAACAAAAAAAAAAAAAGTTTTGCGAAAGTGACACAAATTTACGTATGTAGCCTTATTTTTGAATCGAAATGAGAAGATAATTTGACCTCTATAACAAGTACAAAAAATGAAACCAAAAATTAAAGAGTCTTTCTATAGTGGGATTATTTTGATCTGAACTTAAAATTTACACAGATTATATTGTATAATATCTTCTATAACAACAAGTAACGAAAATAAAATTAATAAAAACAAGAGGGTGTTCCCTAGATATCACGATTTGGCCTTCTCTTCTAAATGGTTTAGGCAGACACTTGATATTTACACAGGGTATTAATTACTATGCTCCAGTATAAAAAAATAATTAAAAATTAAATTTTTCCCTTAAGACGTAAAAAACTTGTTTTTTTAAGTTGTACGTAACGTAATACGGTTAATGTTCATTACTATAACTTTGTTCATTTCTATAACTTGTCCTTAAAGTTTGCGATAGTTAAAAGTTGTTTTTAGTTTACTTATAATAACGAATAACTAGTTATCACTCCATGAAAATCCTAACTTTCGCTATTGGCAAGTTATAATAATGGGCCTAAATATTTTTCCTAATATTTTGCCAATCATCTAAGTACCTCTTATAGGCTCATGCATCTAGTAATAAATAATTCAATTTCAAGAATACTGACATTTACATCTGCTAAAGTTTTTTGCTGTTTAATAAGAAAACTGTTGGATCAATTAACTCAAACTTTTCACAATTAATAGCATGTGAAATAGAATTGTATATTTCAATTACATATTTGAATGAGCTATTAATTGGCAGCACCTGAACTTAAGTGGTGGTTGTTGTGTTTGTATAGCGAACATGCTTTAAGGATGTTTTAATATTTAATTTTCCTTACATACTTGGAGAGGTGGCAAGAAAGAATCAAGAATCTCAAAAGATTCTTTGCTTAGTTAGTTGACATTAAAACATATTTAGAGCCAACTCACACGATGAACTTTTTCATGAAACTGGCTGCATACAATTTTTGTTTTTGGGAAGCAAGCGGGGTAAACAAAATGGCATGGCTTGAATTTTGAGGGGATTTTTTTACACTTTCTTTGTGCAATTTACGTTCGTTCAGAGTCGATTTCAAAAAAAAGGAAATTGTTGGGAATTTTCTTGTAAAATTTTGTTATTTGTTTGTCTCATTTTTATTTATTTTGTATTTCAGTACGAGGGCATATATTTTTTTAACTAACGCATAAACAATAAAAATTACGAATATGAAATCAAAAGAAAATGTCAAAAACAAATTCAAGCCGATTGCACGAAAAATTTCATCGTAAAAATGTGCCATGAAATTCGCTGCAACTTTAAAAGAGACATGAAAAAATGGTATCGTATAAATTCGGTCTTAATCATTTCTAATATATTTTAATGGGAATATTTAGTTGTTGCAAAATAACAATTAAATTTCTTAAAACACACTATCAAACTGATGCTTCCTTATTTTCAATCATGAATTTCTGTTTTATAAATTTATTATTGAATTATTTAAATTTAAAGAAAAACTTAATACAATTTATTAAACATTTTAGTACTACTTTGTTTATATATATGTAAATATAAATATGTAGTTAACAATGAACGATGTTAAAATGTCATCTGCATGTCATGAATTGATGAACTGATAAGTTTGAACATCAAAATCCTATTATGTCTTGCAAGTTTTTAGTTGTGATAAACAAAACATACAAATTACCTGTCAATCACAAGTAAATGTTACTTTACATAAAGATATATTAAATGTGTCGTCATAATAATGTTACGAGTAGTATAAAAACATAAATTCTAAGTGATGCCAGTGTTCATTTTATTACAGTTTAGATTATATTACTAGCACAAAAATTTTAATTGGAATAAAAAAGGTTATATTTAGAGATTAGTCTCATTAAAAAAACTCATAATTTTAAAAATGAATGGGTGTCCCCTTATAATATAAATAATTTTGACGTAAGTTTTGATACGAAGTGCTTTTAGCTATAGCTCTCAATAGCTAGTTTTTTTCAAAAATAAGGGTAAAATAAGGATAAAAATTTTATCAAAAATAAGGGTAAAAATTAAAGATTGTTTCCAAAGAAGACTTAATATGACGTGCATAACTTTTTGTATCGTTATAAATAAACACTTAAATTTACACATGAGTCCGCTTTGACAAAGAGTATAAATATTTAAACTTATAAATCAACTTATAACTACAACAGTAAGTATTGCAATAAAATGTGTTCCATTAAATAAATTTTTCGGTGCGTAATTTTTCAATCGTAGTAGGCTGACTTTTGGAATTTACTTCAATAAAATTAAAAACTAAAGAGTGACCCATATTATATGTGATTGTGGCATTGGTACATAGAATATATTTTATTTTTCTTAAACTAGTGCTTACTGATTTGATACCCGTCTGTCTGTTGTGAAGTCGGCTTTTGAGCAAAAACTTATTTATGATCCGTTAAATTAATGAGAGATTTTTATAGCAGAGAGTAATAAACACTTATCGTTGACTTTTTGAAAAAAAGAAAAAATAAACATTTCGATTTAATATCCTGTGTTTCACAAGTGCGATATTAAAATAAAAATTCATTTTAAAACCGAATGTATGCCTTCTTAGGTAAATCTGTTAAACATTGCTGATTTTTTTGCTACAAAATGAACAAAATTATTTCCATATGGTAATTTAATATCGAAGAATAGCATTAGAAATGGAAAAGCCCACACGGTCTTAATTTTTATTATTTTTAAATAATATTTTATATAGTACTTATAATCAACAATTATTTTTTTTAGTAAAAGGAAGAAAAGCGAATTTTACTTACTCTGGAACAATACAATGCCCACTGTGAACCTGCAATAAATTTGACATAATATTCTAATAGAAGTATATACATTGCAAAAGGCGAATAATCGATTGGTATAGGCATAATCTTGATTGAATTATATGAATATAATCAAATCATAATCTTATACATAACTAGCTGTGCCTCGTCAGCGTCCTTACAATATTTTGTTTGATTTTGCATTGATAGCAATCTACACCAATGACAATTACTCTTTTAGTGCTTCAGTTATGGTTAATGTATTTACTTTATATAAAGGGTCTCATCCCCACTAAAATATGCCACCTTAAAATATGCATATCGGTAAAATTGCGTACTTTTACTGCTTTTTCTCCACTTTCTCTTGGAAGTAAGATATTTTGCGAAAAATAATAGCCAAATATTAATTCTCAAATATCAGTTTTCCTCTGATTTTTCTCCTTGAAATTGCATTAATATATATAAACTGGTGCAAGAGCTATAGAATTATTTCCAAAATAAAGTGTTTTTAAACCTCTGTGCGGACCCCAAAAGAAAAAGATTTAAGTAGTCAAATCGCAGCTGGGAGTTGACCGATTGATATAGCCAAGACAGCTGATAACATGAGCAAAACTTAGATTTTATATGAGATGTCTAACATAATGCGCTATCCTACTGGCCGAACGAAAGATTTTGCAAGATGATATCCATAATTTCAGCTCATAAAAAGTCCATAGTTATTGCATTGTAGCGTTCCCTTTTTGCCTGAATTGAAAAAAAGTAAACGATGCCACCCCTACAAAATTCACAACAAACTGTCACTGTTTCCATCACTGTTTCAGTGACGTTCGATATCCTCAAATTGGAAATAAACTTGCAATATTTTTCAAAAGTTAATTAAAAGTAAGGCGCGCGACACAATGTGAAGTATGAAGATAACATATGATTTAAAATAAATAATCTGCTGTTTAAACATTAGATTTATTTTTAACCGACTTCAAAAAAAGAAGGAGGTTATCAATTCGTCTGAATGTTGCTTTTTTTTATGTTTGTGCCCGCAGAACTCAGTCATTTCTGAACCGATTTTAAAAATTTTGCACTATTAGAAAGGTTATGGCTACAGATTGGTCTCATTTTAAAAGAAGTTCAAAATTTTAAAAATTAAAGGGTGTCCCCATACAACATACATGTTTTTTACGTGTATTATGAACATTATAGGTCACCAATTTAAAATTTAAAAAAAGTGCGTATCACAGTAGCTCCCAACAACAAAAAGTAATTAAAAAATAAAATTAAAAATTAAAGGGTGACCCCATAGGTGACTTAATTTCACCTTTATTCTCCTATCTTCTGAACCGTTATAGACAAACACTTGAAAGTTGCACAGAATGTTCGTTACTATGTCTGTTATAATAAGTATAAATATTTAAAATTAGAAATTAAAGGGTGTCCCATTAGTTGGTTTATTTTGATATATATATGGCCAAACTTTTGAACCTTTATAGACAGACAGTTGAAATTTACAAAGTACTTGTATTGCTAAGTCCGCTAAAATAACAAGTGTAAAATATGAATTTGGAAATTAAAGGGTGTCCCAATAGTTAATGTAAAAGTAATATATATGGCCAAACTTTTCAACTGTTATAGATAGACAGTTGAAATTTACAAAGAACCTATATTGCTTAGTCCGCTATTAAAACAAGTATAAAACTTGGATCTAGAAATTAAAGGGTGTCCCCATTATTGATGTTATTTGACCATTATGTCCTCATCTTTGGAACCGTTATAGACAAACACTTGAAAAATAGACAAAATGTTCACTACGATGTCTCGAATAACAACAAGTATAAATATTTAAAATTGGAAATTATAGGGTGTCCCAATAGTTGATGTAATTTGATGTATAAGGATAAGTTAAAATTTAAAAAGAATCTGTATGACAAAGTCCTCCTTAAAAAGTTTTTATATTAAAATTTTAATTTAAAGGGTGTCCCAATAGGTGACGTCATTTAATATATATGACCATATCTTTTAAACAGTTATTGATAACAATTAACAATTAGACAGAATGTCCATTACTATATCTGTTATAATAAATATAAATATTTAAAATTATAAATTACAGCGTTTACAGTTAATAAGTATTAACTATAAAAAACAAACAATAATAAATAAAACAAATTTTCTTCTATTTCAATAAACCTTCTTTCTGTAAACCAAAAATATTTTTGTGAATATAATTTTCTTGAATTGATCTTGGTTCCATTAAGCGAATATTTATTTTCATAGACTATGACAGAGAAATGGTGTATATTTCCATCGAGGATTCTTTTTTTTTCTTTTGTATTTTTAAAAAAGTAGTAAAAATAATTCATAAGGTGTAGTTACTAAATTTGTTTTCCTCCTTCTAACTACATTTCTCTTTACGATTTCGTTTTTCAAATGAAATCTTGTTGTTTTTGCTTTTGTTTTTTTTTTAGTAAATGAATTAACAATTGTGAAAATACATGGTTGTATTATTCCTTTAAGCATAAGCGAGGAGTGTTCGGTATAGTTGAGACAAGTTTTTTAAACATTTATTTTTTTACTTTGACTATTTATTTAGAAGGTTTAAAAATGTAAAAACAACACATACCATTGGACCTTCACAGAATGAATAACGAGTTTAGTCTTTTTGTTCTTCTTTTGTTTTTAACCTCATTCTTCTTCAATCACTTGGTCGATTTAACGTAATTAGGACACTAACAGCAAGAAAAAAACAATTTAGAAAATAAGGATAAACATTTTTAATTGTTCCGTTTTAATTTCAATAATTAATACTGATTACAAACTAGAAACATGCAAGTACTAGTGTTAATTTTACTAACTGCATTACAAGAAATATGTTATAAGTAAGTTTTACTAAGGTTTTTAGCATACCATTTATTCTCGCTCATGAGTTAATATTGATATTTCAGTTAATAAAAAATTATTTCATTGTAACAAAAAAATCCCACTTTGTCAATTGCAAAATATTAAAATAATCTTATTTAATTATTTAAAAAGGATAACGTCCGCTCTTCAAAAACAAAATTGCTTGGACCAAAAAATTAAAATATTTCTGTAAGATTTCTTTTGAACGAATGATTCAAAGTAATTTGTACTTGACATTATTCAATAATTAAATTTTAATTAGTCGAACTATATTTATTAAGGTACATATGAATTTAGGCTTAAGTTCATTATATTCTCTCTATTTTTCGCATCTATTTACTTTGGGTGGTGTTTAGTTGTAAGCATTATCTATTTACTAATCAAACTCAGATAAAAGAATACGAGAAAAACTGTCTTCAATCACAATCTGCAGTATGTGAGAACGAAGTCTACCACAACCTAAAGCTTCTCACTTGTTTGATATTTTTTTTTAATATTTATCACCTTATACTTGCTAACTAATTTGTAATTACTATTCCTCAACTTAGAAAGAATATAATGAACTTAAGCCTAACTTTAAAAATTCATTTGTATGTAAAATAGTTTATATAAATACAAATTTGTGTGCTGTTTCCATTTTTTTGGTGGTGGCATAAAACATATTAACTCAACGAAGTTGAAGTGTTAAATACCCATCCATCTACATATTTATTTATTAAAAGTCCATACTTTTTAACAAGCCATCAAGAACAAAACAATAATTCAACATGCAGTATGAAGAAAAAACTAAAACTATATCGAGAACTAAAAACAAGGATACTTTCTTCACCCTCAAAAGAGTATACAAACTCAATCACAATACCACAGTAAGTTGGTAACACTTCCAGTTCCTTAAGGAGAATAATACTGATGATGATAAAGGAAAATCTCTACTTACATAGATGGTGAATAATTTTGTTCTTCCATTTTTTTCGCTTTCAACATGTCTTTTGGTATGGTTGTTGATACTTTGGTTATTGGAACATGTGTATGTAAAAATGTTCCATTAAATACAAAGTGTTTTCAGTTAAAATATTTTTCTTTACATTGCTAATGCGGAAGAATCATGTCATCTAGTCTGGAAAATCAACAAAAGAAATGCAAAGCGAAAACCTTATATAATAAGGGAAAAATAAAAGGGAAACATTTTAATTTTTCTTTATGTTTGATATTAGAATTTCTTTTTTTTGCACCAAGTGGATAAAATTCAAACGGCAACATTGCTAAAATGCTGAAAAAACGTTAAACAAATATAAAATTCAATTGTTAGTGGAAGCTTGTATGTCGTTACTGACACTGTTGTTGTTGTCACTCCACTTTGATAACACACAACCATGACTGCAAAGTAACTTTTTTTATATAAAGGCATACAATTTTAAATTAATTAAACTGGTAACATTGTTAAAAGTTTTGGCAGTTTTCGGTTTTTTCTTAGATTACTGCTAAACCTAAACAAGCGCGTAGGGCGTAAAATAACTGTCAAAAATTTATTAGATTTTACTAAACAAACTATGTTACTTTTGAAAATTTAATTTTTATTACTCGAACTATTTCTATTACATACTCGTACATATGCAATTTATAGTCAAACTTAAGTTCGTTTTATTCTCTCTAAGAAAGAATAATTTATATTACAAATTAGGTGATACTATTAAAGAAAAATTTAAACACCAGCAAAGCGGAGGGCACATTTTCTAGACAGCTCCGTCCGTCATCAGCACTCTGCTTATCTATCTACTTCTTACCAACTAATGGTTGATAATCGAATACACGTTTGCGCGTATTCCTTTATCTGGGTTTGGTTGGTTAAATAGATGATGCTTACAACTAAACACTACCCTAAGTAGATAGATACGAAGAGTGCTGATCACGGACGTAGCAGTCTAAAAAATGTGCCTTCCGCTCTGCTAGTGTCTAAAAATTTAATTTTCCCAATTTTTCTTTATTACTATCACCTAATTTGTAATTTAAATTATTCTTTTTAAAGAGAATAAAACGAACTTAAGCTTGACTATAAATTTCATATGTACGAAATAATGTACAAAACGTTGCGGTCTTACTTAGGTTTGTTCAAAGCTAGGCGTAAGACGTCGTTACGTCTTACGCGCTTGTTTATGTTTAACAGTTAGTTTGGTTTGGCAATTTATAATAATTAGACTCATGATTCAAATATATGATGCTCATATTGTGCATCAGAGCAATTAATTCGAGGAAGTATGGATCGGTTTTGTAATTTTTTAAATCCTAACGAATTTAAAAACACTACTAAAGGGTGTTTTTTATAGAAGTATAGAACTTTAAGTTGGCATCACTTTTCAAGATGGCCACCGATTTAACAGCCGTCAAGTGATTTATTCTCAGTTTGGTTTGGCAATTCATCATGAGTAGACTCACGCCTGAACAACGCTTGCAAATAGTGCAATTTGGGCCCAAGACGAGATTACCGTTGTTCCCGATTTTCATAAGCGAATTGTTTAACGATGAAGCGCACTTCTGGTTGAATGGCTACGTCAACAAACAAAACTGCCGCATTTGGAGTGAAGATAATCCTCAAGTGTATGTCGAAACACCGTTACATCAAAAAAACTGACTGTTTGGTGCGCTTTATGGGCTGGTGGAATCATTGGTCCGTACTTTTTCAAAAACGATGGTGGCCAGACCGTTACAGTCAATGGTGATCGGTATAGAGCCATGATTACTAACTTTTTCATTCCTGAATTAAATAACCATGATGTCCAGGAGATGTGGTTTAAACAAGACGGCGCAACATGTCACACAGCTCATGCCACAATAAATTTATTGAAAGACACGTTTGGTGACCGCCTAATTTCACGTTTAGGACCTGTGAATTGGCCTCCAAGATCTTGTGATTTAACTCCGCTAGACTACTTTCTGTGAGGCTATGTAAAGTCATTGGTCTATGCGGATAAGCCACAAACGTTTGACCATTTGGAAGACAACATTCGCCGTGTTATTGCCGATATACGGCCACAAATGTTGGAAAAAGTCATCGAAAATTGGACGTCCAGATTGGACTACATCCGCACCAGCCGTGCCGGTCATATGCCAGAAATCATATTTAAAATGTAATGCCACAAGATTATCTTTCGGATAAATAAAATTCATGTCAATCGAATAATCCATCGTTGTTTTATTGCAACTTAAAATCAACTATGAGCGATATAGAGCTATTACTTTTTCGTGCACTACTGGAAGGCATAAGTATTGCTTCCAAATGTCAGAAACCACACGCAAAAAACATGGTTATTCTATGGTCATGGCACACACATTATGTTCTATTTAAAAATACATGTTTGCTATGAACAAATTGTAGTTATTTTAATCAATACTTTGGTAACGATAAACATGTTTTTATTAACAATTAATCATTCAATGATTATATGCATCAAAAAAGCAACATGGTTGATGTGAACCATATTAAAATTAACACAACAACCAAATTTTTTTAAATTTAAAAATAAAATTGTATTTATAACCATAATATGTTAAGTATGACTAAAAATAAGCAAATAATGTTTGGTTTTAAAAATAAACCAAATTCTGGCCTTTTTCAATTCAGAAATACGTGTGTAAGCTATCCGCTTATCTAAAACCGTAAAAACATTAAATACACATTTGTTGTCAAGAAATAAATTTGATAGTTTTAAATTAAAAATATTAAACATATAGAAAGGTATGCAGAAAATATCAAAATGTTTGTAAATCAAAATAATATTTGTGTTAAGTTATTTGTAAATATATTCATACTTTGTCACATATAATCATTTACATATTTATATTATAAACATAAGTATGGTTGTATTTTAAAATGTTATTTTTATGTAAGGCAATAAAATGTTCCAATGACAACAATATTATTATTATGGTTTAAAATAATATGGTTTGAATATAACCATGTAATCAGTGTTCCCGTTGAAATTTTTTTTACTAAAATTTTCCCAAAAATGGACCAAAACCATTTGCATCGGACCAAATTTTAAAATTCAATTAATATACCAATTAATCTTTTTTAAAAACATTTTATTAAGTAAAATAAAGGTTTAAAAAATTAATTTATTTGATTTAAATAATTCAGGTATGAAAAAAAAAATTTATAATGAAATTTATAATCAACTACATTTAAAATGCCGAGAACTAAAATAATCTTATTCCTTCTTTTTGTTTATGTATTTTACATTTCTGTTAAAAAAGAGTAATAAAACATAGCACATTATATATGTATATTGGCATGTATTAAATACATTAATATCAACAAATTTTTCAATCTGTTTGAGATCATTTGCAAGACAAAGAATGTTAATTATAAAAAATTATTTAGGTAAAATATTTCATTAGCACTTAAAATTAAAATATTTTATATTTGATTAGGTATGTATTCATTCATAGTATTTACTTCCAGTTTATTTCTTAATTTGGTTTTTATAAGCGATAGAGTTAAAAATTTGCGTCCAGCTGCGGCGGAGCTATGTGGCAAAGATAACACATTAAATATAAAATAAATGTTCCAAAACATTTTTCGTTTAAACAGATTTTTATTGATGTTATTTCTTGCCAAAATTCATTAATATTTAAATTAGCGGAAATTTTTATTTCGCTGAGCCGCAGCATATTCCATTCTGCTACTATTAAATCAGGATCACATTCAATTAGTTTGGGAAACTTTTAAAACGTCGTTAATAATTAATTTCTGAACGTATATCGGTGTGTAAAAACTATTTTGAATATACGAGATGTTTGCCGTACATTAAAAATAAAAAGAAAATAGAATGAAAAATAATAAACGACAAAACGGACCAAATTGAACTTGGTTCAACCATCGGACCAATTTAAAAATTTCAAAAGTTTTGGAACAAACCGGCAACGCTGCATGTAAATCAACCATAACATGTTGCTCTTAGAGTATGGTTATCTCAACCATGTTTTTTCTTTGCGTGCACAAGATACAAATACATATTTTACTAAGAGAAACATTTAGCCAACAAATAACTTCAAGAAACCTGTTAACTGGCCACCTTGTTCGAGTGATTTGACGACATTAGATTATTTTCTTTGGTAATATCTAAGGTCCTGGGGTCTGTGCAAATAATTTAATTTAAAAATTTTTATAAAAAAACAACATTTCCAAAAAAAAATAAAGGTTTTTTGAATTTTTCCTTTTAAATAAAGCTTAAAGCAAACAACACTTTGTCGCCAACTTCGTCGACATTCCTGCTATAAAATACAGAATTATTGTCTACATATTCTTGTTGTTGGTTATGTTAAATTGAAATGAGCACAACGTGACTTCCTAACAAGCTGAAAGCTGCAGTCACTAATACTTGTTCCCGCCCTACTGCTCTGTAACTGCACCAACTTTGTTTTCTGCCTTAGATATGCTTGGGTGTATGACCACAGATGCAAACACATAAAGATTCTTAAATAGTGTAGTGGTGAGTGTCTGATTCTAATACAAGTTTTTTCTTCATATTTTCATTTTTACTCAACTTTTCAAAGCGAAAAAATATTTATAAAAATAAAATGAAATCGTACAAGGACAATTTACTTACACTATCACAATGTTTTTATCCTGGTTGTCGGTTTCTTTAAGCCTGAAAATGACTTTATTTTGTTGCACAGTGATTTTTCTTTTATCAACTAATACAATAACAAGTCTATGTGACTTCACATAACTGTATAAGAAGCACTAAGAGTAAAAAACAAAGTAGGATTTGAAAATATTTCATTTTTTAATGAAAAAAAAAAGAAAAAATAAATTCATACAATCAAGAAACACTTTGACGGGTAAAGCACTTAGAGAAATAAATTGTATGTTAGACAAAATTCATGACATGGTTGCACATGTATTTCCGACTATTTTTAATTAGAAGATACTCCAATGAATTTCAATATGACCGCAGATTATAAGCGTCATTTCAGACGTCCAGTTAAAGCAGTTACTTCTGATATTTGTGATAAAATCCAGAACGTAGTTTTGAGCCTATGGGCTTCAGGGATTTCCATTATGCATAAAAATAAGATGTGCAGAGACTTTATGATAAATGGAATCGTCTGTAGCAGATTGCTTATAGTTTTTCCGCCGTGATCTCAAAAAGATAATTTGGCGTTATACGTCAACAATTAATTTGGAATTAACATCAACAATGAAACAACAGTCAGCAAAAAAGATATGACAATTTTACTTCGTCACTTGACTATCTGGAGATACCCCCGGGGGTTCCAATTGTCACTGCAGGAATATGGCAAATGCTTTGACGCGGTTCACTCGGGGAAAATAGGGGCACCAAACGCTAGGGTTCCTAGAGCCTAAATCTGGAAGAAAAGGTCTGTGTGTTAAAACATACGGGTCCTCTTCGAGGCCCGACCAGTGCCCAAAGGACTGGTACCACGGGAATCGGTGGCCCCACAGAGAGCCTATCCTCTCTGTGACCGGTTATTGGTGAGGTACCCTTCGGGGGTACACGTGGTGGTTGTGGTTTAAGATCGATTTATGTAGGTAAGGTGCAAGGTCGATCAAGTGTGCTGTTGCACTCTCAACAGACGGAGTTTGGATAGTCTCCAAACCCCTAAGCAAGAGGTTATAATGTGGATCTAGGCTTGCCATATTATATAAATTGCTACTCATTGTGACTGTATCACACACAAAAAGCGATTGGTGACAATAGTAAAGTGTTGTTATACTACACAATGGGGCGCTAGTCTACGCCTAAGTTTCACTCGGTGGTAAGACCACCGTGAGGTTAGGCCGAGTAGGCAGGTACTCATGTTAATCTTGTTCCATAATTGACTATCTGGAGAAAGGTTTTTCCTTTTAACAAAGTGAAAATATTGTTCATCATTATTAAGTCAATTACGCGAGCTTTCCAATTAAATCCAAAATAGTTATCTAAGGTTATTCTCGTTTACCAAATTGAGCAGGGCTTTTAAACTGCGACAGCCTCCCTACTGCACCTATACACATTATCCTCAGTAATTCCTAATATAGACAAGGAAGGGGAAATGCCACATCCTTAATTTTAGCTGGTAGGCAAATTCCTTGAAAAAGTTTTCTTTTTTATTTGTGAATACTCGAAGCATTTGAGTTCGGAAGGCATAAGTGATTTGCCACTGGTCTCTGGTGGTGGGGTTGCCACCTTAAAAGCTGTTAGATGTCATCAGGTCTTCCGAACAAACATCGCTGTTTATTGATAATAATTATAATTAATAATATTGTATACCGTTCACTATTCAAAACCTGCGCCGCGTCCGATTGCCCTCAGCGCAACATGCAAAGGAATATTGATATTTGTCTTGCAAACCAGGCTAAGGCGAAGTCTTCGCCACAATCCATGCCAATTTTCATTTTTTCCAATTGCTATAATATCATCTCCATAGCCGCTATCAAAGTGATTTCATTGCGCAGAAAGAAAGGAGGGCTGCCGTATTAGGCCTATTGTATAACACTGCATTTAAACATGCTTTAACAGAATGTTATCTATAAAAATTGGTGTTAGGCTGCTTGCGCTCAATATATTTGAGAGTGACATAAAACTGTTCGGTTTGACACAGATTGTCTTACATTTTTACGTTTCATTGAAAAACAAAGGAAAAAGAGAGTAAAAGCTTTAAACTACAACAATTTGCATGTTACGTTCCATTAAGGTTACATATTACGTTCCATTAAAGTAAGTTTTAACTAAATCAACCTTTAATATAAGGTTGCAGGTTTGAAAAAAAAACTTTCGCCCTGTTTTTGCAATAGATATATATTTTTAAAATTGGAAAATTAACGATAGGTAATTTGTTGAGAAAAATTTAAATTACTACAATTTCTGTCGGAGTGAGATATCTTTAAAATTTTTTATTATTTTATATTTAAACCAGGGACCGTAACAGTTACGACTTTTTTCAAAAAAGTCAAAATATAATAGTTATTTTTTGACTTTTATTCTTTCGGTTAGAAATAAAAGTTAAAATTTGACTTTTATTTTTTCGATCAAAAATAAAAGTTAAAATTTGACTTTTATTTTTTAAGTCAAAAATAAAAGTTAAAATCTGACTTATATTTTTTCGGTCAAAAATAAAAGTTAAAATTTGACTTTTATTTTTTAAGTCAAAAATAAAAGTTAAAATTTGACTTTTATTTTTTCCATCAAAAATAAAAGTTAAAATTTGACTTTTATTTTTTAAGTCAAAAATAAAAGTTAAAATTTGACTTTTATTTTTTAAGTCAAAAAAAAAAATTGACTGCCATAATAATAATGTAATGGAAATATAAGAAAAATAAGATCGATGACAATCAGTGTTGTTTATTTGGTTATTTCTAACCAAAATTGGTTACATGGTTTCAGTTTGGTTACATTTTTCTCCAAAGAGAAAAAGAAAAGATATTTCTGTCATTGGAATTCTAATAATAGGTCTAAAAGCTTTTCAACAACATTTTTAATAGATGAATGAAGAAGTAAAAGCATTGTTCATTGATTAGGCACAATATGATACCCTTTTTGCAGTACTTCCTTTTTTACTAAAATTTGGTTACAAAAATTTTAAGGCCGCGGCCCGTTAGTTATACTTTAAGTCCCAACTATAATATGCATAAGCTGGCTTAAGCTAATGTCAAAAAATGAACGAAAAGTCTGTGAAATGCTTAAGCCTCTTATTTAAGACTTTTAGGTGGCTACAATGTACTTAGATGAATCTAGAAACTATTATGCCACAGTTGCACATTTGTTTTATTCGTACTTTTGCAAAATAATACTTTTTTTTCTCAATAAATGAAATTTGTTAACAGAAAGGTGTTAAATAAACATATTAAATATTCTTAATACCATTCATATGAGCCCTTGATTATGATAGTAGTATAAGTCATATATTTTATGTTTCGAGATATTAAGAGGTTTGTATTTTAAAGGATTAAAAAATATTTTTCTATTATGGAATAAAAAATTTTGAAAATTAAATAGTGCCAAAAAAGAGTATTTATTATGATTGCGAAATTTATAACCATTTTTAAAAGGTAGTGTGGTTAACTTTTTTAACATCTGCTGTCAATAAGAACAAAAGCCAAATTTTCACTTTTATTTCTGACTTAAAAAATAAAAGTCAAATCTTAACTTTAATTTTTGACTTAAAAAATAAAAGTCAAATTTTAACTTTTATTTTTGACCAAAAAAATATCGGTCAAAAAATAATTATTATAAAGTGACTTTTTGATAAAAGTCAAAAAAATTAAAGTCTTTTAAGTTTATTATTCCTCAGAATAACAGCATCAATATGCTGTATTCAAATATCTGATAGACAAATCATATCCACCTGACTTTTTGATTTTAAATTTTAAAAATAACTGTTATTTTCGGTCCCTGATTTAAACACCTAAATTCCTAATACGGGAAAGATATGTTCCAAAAAATTAGCTATTTTTAAAAAAGGAGCTACCCTGCCTTTGTTTCCCACGGGTCTATCAAATTCGTTTTGAAATATGTAGACAAGAAATGAGGCTTTAAGATTTTGTTTCCTTTCTTCAATAGGTGCTTTGCACTCGAAGGAATTTTACAATAAATAACAACTTTTGCTTCAAAATTGGTCATGTTTGGATTGGGCTCGAGAAAGAACGGTTGAAATTTGGATCTAATTTTTCTTTTATTCACATTGACAATAGCTTGACTTTAAAAAAGTTAAAACAATTTACTAAAACCAAAGTAAGTTTAATTTATATTAATATAAAACCTATACCACTTTTTGGGGAAAACTCTGAAAAAAGGTAGTTCGTACATTTTCCTAAGTCAGAGGCGTGTAACTTTTTAACAAAGCTATCAGGATAAAGCTTAAAACTAATTTTTATTAGTTCAGGCAAGAAAGTATTCCACGTCAGAAATAATACGTCCAGGTTAGGTTAGGTTAGGTTAAACGGGCCGCCCGCAAAAACGCGAGTTCACTCGGAGGCCAATAAGGCCCATCGTGGTGCCCCAACGATCGTCAACCCCCACCATTCCCTAAAGAACTCCGATACCTAAAAGGCTACTCAGTGTCACATTCCTGAGACAGTCCAGGTCCTGAAAGCAGCTTTGATCCAGAAATTTGAGCCTACGCTCTTGAAGAGCCGGGCAGTCGCAGAGAAGGTGTTGAACTGATTCCTCCTCTTCCTCATCTTACGTTCTACTACGTTCAGGTCGGCCAAAAATTAAAAAAAAATCCAGTCAATTTTCTCCCAAACTATATCAATAAACGTTTGATTTCATTTAAAAAAAATCCCTGCTTGATCATTTAAACGAAAGAATTAATTAGGTGATAATATTAAAGAAAAATTGGGAAAATTTAATTTTAGACACCAGCAGGAGCGGAATGCACATTTTTATTGCTAACCGAAGGTTGGCAGAAGGAACAGCAAAATATAAGGTGGTAAATATTAAAAGTAAAAATATTCAACAAGAGGGAAGCTTAAGGTAGTGGTAGACTTCGTTCTCACCAACTGACGATTGATAATTGAATACAAGTTTTCTCGTATTCCTTTATCTGGGTTTGGTTGGTTAAACACTACCCTAAGTAGATAAATACAAGAGTGCTGATGACAGACGTGGCTTTCTAGAATATGTACATACCGCTCCTTCTGGTGTCTAAAATTAAATTTTCCAAATTTTCCTTTAATATTATCACCTAATTTGTAATTTAATTAATTCTTTCTTAGAGAGAATAAAAACGAACTGAAGCTTGACTTATAAATTTCATTGTATGTAATACATAAATAGTTCGACTAATAATAATTAAAAATTTTCAAAATAGTTATTATATTCATATTAGTTACTAGCTGCGCTCGTCACCTCGTGAGTGTCGTTACAATATTTTGTTCGATTTTGCTTTTAAAACAATCTACGACCCTTACTTTTTTAGTGGTTCAGTTATGGTGTATTCACTTTATATAAAGAGTCTTATGCCTACTAAAAAAAACCGTCTTTCCCTTTCA
Organism: Phasia obesa; assembly: GCA_949628195.1. Classification (NCBI taxonomy): domain Eukaryota; kingdom Metazoa; phylum Arthropoda; class Insecta; order Diptera; family Tachinidae; genus Phasia; species Phasia obesa. The sequence goes on along the minus strand of OX451218.1, from coordinate 29,149,956 downwards.
ATGCTTTTTCTCCACTTTCTCTTGCAAATAAGAACATGAAAAGGATCCTACATTTGAATAGGGATACCAAGGTACTTCCTCACAAAATTTTGTTAAAATCCATCCAGTAGTTTTTACGTGATGCGAATCCAAAAGAAAAGCAGACTGACGGAAATGAGTTACTATTTTATTATATGTATAGATGTATAGATATGTAAGATGTTTCTTCAACAGAAAGAAACTTAAGGCTTACTCCAAAATTTTATTTGTGTGTTAATAAATAGTGCCACTAATAAAATTTAAATATTCAAAATTAAAAATAGATCCGTCTAATTTTTTATTTTCTCTTTAGCATGAATTTTAATCTGATTGGTTCCATATATGTATTTCCCACATACCTGGTACGGTTTAAGGTGCATAAGTAGAGCCATTCAAAATATCTAAATAATACACTCGTTATCTATGGCATAAGGTACAATGCAATATGGTTGTGATGATGGTTATGCACAGCTTTAGCAATTGCAGCAAACACCAGAAACAAAAAAAAAGCATACCAACTTGCAAACAACGATAAAAAAATGTAACTTAAATGTAGAATATAATCACAATCAACTTGTGGAAGAAAATAAAAAAATTAAATATGCCATGATCCAAGTTACTGAATTATTAAATACTTTTACAGACATCTACTTCACAGACAACTACTTCACAGACAGCTACTTCACAGCATAACACACAGATGTGTGTTATGGATTTAGTTTATTGCACAGTTAACCAGTAGAGTAAATATCTGTGCGTGTATATGACTAATAGATAAAATGCATAACTCTGCTTTTATAGAATCATAGAACTGGCTGCAAGTAGACCCTCGCAAGTATAAACATTTACAAATCACAACAACACAAGCAACTGTGCAACATATGGAAAATGCATCTCAATTTTTAGTGCGCATGAATATTACTGAATGGAGAGCTTACAACACCGAACAATTGCAATTCAGGACAGGAAGGTTTGTTTTGATTTTTCACTGTCGTTTCTACAGTTAAACTAACGTCCGGATAATTTAGGCTGGACACATACTTGTTTTGAACGTTGTTCTAAAAAAATCCTAACTTTACTACACGTATTTAGTTTTTATTTTTAAAGATCGCACTTTTACCCATTGCATTCTTTTCCATAATTTCATAGTCAATTATTGCTCAACGTGATTATTGTTATGTTACATACTTGCTCATAACGGGTGTTTTTATAGAGGTATAGAATTTTAAGTTGCAATAAAACAACGATGGATTATTCGATTGACATGAATTTTATTTATCCGAAAGATAATCTTGTGGCATCACGTTTTAAATATGATTTCTGGCATATGACCGTCACGGCTGTCGCGGATGTAGTCCAATCTGTACGTCCAATTTTCGATTACTTTTTCCAACATTTGAGGCCGTATATCGGCAATAACACGGCGAATGTTGTCTTCCAAATGGTCAAGCGTTTGTGGCTTATCCGCAACAACAAATGACTTTACATAGCCCCACAGAAAGTAGTCTAGCGGTGTTAAATCACAAGATCTTGGAGCCAATTCACAGGTCTAAAACGTGAAATTAGGCAGTCACCAAACGTGTCTTTCAATAAATCTATTGTGGCAGGACATGTTGCGCCGTCTTTTTGAAACCACATCTCCTGGCCATCATGGTTATTCAATTCAGGAATGAAAAAGTTATTAATCATGGCTCTATACCGATCACCATTGACTGTAAAGTTCTGGCCACCATCGTTTTTGAAAAAGTACGGACCAATGATTCCACTAGTACATAAAAACGGTGTTTCGACATACACTTGAGGATTACCTTCAGTCGAAATGCGGCAGTTTTGGTTGTTGACGTAGCCATTCAACCAGAAGTGCGCTTCATCGCTAAACAAAATTCGCTTATGAAAATCGGGAACAACGTTAATCTCGTTTTGGGCCCATTCGACGAATCTACGCCTTACTTGATGGTCGTTTGGCTTCAATTCTTGCACGAGTTGGATTTTGTAAGCACGCAAACCAAGATCCTTCTGCAAAATCTTCCATAAAGTGGATGGACACAGATCCAATTCCTATGCTCGATGGCGGATGGCCTCATTCGGGTCTTCCTCAATGCTACGCTCTACAGCAGGCGAGTTATCAATAAGAGTAAAAGTGGTGCGCAAACGTTCCATGGTTAATCGAATTAACTGCTCTGATGGACGATTTTGTCGACGATAAAATGGACGTAGTGCGCGATACATTTTCCGCACAGAACCATTATTTTCGAAATAAAATTGCACTATTTGCAGTTGTTGTTCAGGCGTGAGTCTATTCATGATGAATTGCCAAACCAAACTGAGAATAAATCACTTGACAGCTGTTAAATCGGTCGCCATCTTGAAAAGTAATGCCAACTTAAAGTTCTATACCTCTATAAAAAACATCCTTTATTTACTGACTAACATTTGAGCAGTAAAACATTGCCAGACTCAACATTCCAGAAATATTAATAAATACAAGATCAAGAGATTTTATTATGTCATGACATTTAACTAAAACTAATGTACCTCTATCGAAATATACATATTCTCATTCCTAAAAGTTGCAATCAGGAATAATTTCATACCAAAGAAAAATACCCATATCATGAATGATTTCTTCTTGCGAGTTTTTCACTTTTCACATCATTAAAAGCGATCAATGATGCGACTCGAAAACCTGGAGGAAGGATTCGCTGTTGCTTAGTTTCTTTATACTGCTTTATACTGAAGGATTCGAAAAGCTTTTATTTTAACCAAAATTCTAGTGAAATTTATGACAATAATTTACACGTGAAGACGAATTGAATTTTCACAGTAATATAAATTTTACTTATTTATCACAATAGGGTTGATTAGTTCGACATAATATACATATGTATTGTAACGATCTTAATAATTGGTATGAAGAATTGTAATTTCCTAGAGCCCGGGCTTCTCAAGTTGCTTTGATTAAGTATAGATAAGAAATAGGTCTGAAGCCTATTGATAGTCCGTATTCTCGTTGAGCTTGTATGTGGAAAATTGAAAAATACAGTGATATGGGACGATCAAGGAATGGAAGTGCGATAGGTGGGTGACGCTATAGGCATCTAAACCAAGTAGGTAAATCACGTTTTGTAAGAATATTTGGATATGAAAAAGCTGTCCGCGTTATGGATGAACAAATTTTATGACCAATGATGGACTAAGAACAGTTAGTTCATCCTTTTTCCTTCCTATCCTTCCATATTCTTTCTATCCTATTTCCTTTTTCCAAATAAGAATCAGTCGATAGTTGGCACGAGATTTGGGTTACTCGAAAAGGTCGTCATTTTGGTATTGATGATTTTTTTTAATGGGAGTAAAAACTAGAACTTGTATTCAATATATATGGCTTAGGGGACTATGTGAAGCAATAACACGCTTTTTTTTCTCAAAAAAAAAAAAAAAAAATACTTACATACATACATACATACATACATACATACATACATACATACATACATACATACATAAATACATACATACATACATACATACATACATACATACATACATACATACATACATACATACATACATACATACATACATACATACATACCGTCTAAATTTCTTCAATACAAAAACAGTTTACAAAAACAGTTCTAATCGTTTCCAAGGCGAATAAATGAAACCACTTTTGATAATAATGTTAGTATGTGTTATTTTTAATTTAAAGCAATATTTTCGATTTGTAAATTGTGAGTATCTGTCTGCCGTTACAATTTCGTTCAGATGTCTGGATGTATGCAAAAAATCAATTAAAAAAGTCTGCTTTTATTTTTAAAATTTTCTAGTTAGTAGTTCATCCGTCATTCATGCAGGAAGTTTTTTAAACCAAAAAAAAAAAAAAACTTAGCAAACAGAAATACAATAATTGCATTTGTGTAAATAAATCGCATTTTACTTTAAATGAAATAAAATAATTAAAAAGCCCATCGTAGAAGGCATCCCCCTGGATGCCTGGATGTGTTCTAACATAGTTAACATAGTATGAACAGGAGCAAAAAAAAAATTACTATATACTTTATATTGGTAATAGCAAGTAGCTTAATGGTGTTGGACAAAAATTTCAGATGAAAATTATTATTTTCACGATATCTAATAAGAAGAGCACCAATTGGATCGTTTGCATAGCAGAGTGGGAGGGCTATAGTGTGGGGAGCCATATCATATTATAGTACCTGCGAGCTCAAATTTTCGTCCATCACCATGAATGCTAATTTCTATAATGTGCTTTAAGAAGCGTTTGCTCACTTTCAGAACATTTTTGAAAGCTTACAGTGTATAATCGAGCATAAAAATGCACTAGTTCATACTGCTCGCATGGTAAAGTCATGGCTTTGCGATCAAAATGTTAATGAGCTGCATTCGCCCCCTTACTCACCTGACCATAACATCATTGAAAATGTTTGGGGATGGCTAGATTATAAAGTGTATGCTTCTGGAAAGCAGTATACTACCAAAGATAAACTTTTTGAGGACATAAAAGTAGCTTGGTCCACCATTTCGCACGATTACAAAAATCATTGTATGATTCTATTCCCAATCAAATTTACGAAACTATCTATAAAAATGGAGGATCCACGCTTTTAAAATGTACAAATTTTCAAAAAATATAAACTATAGATAAGTGCTTTTTGTATAGTAAGATCCTAATCATGTGAGGCAAATTTTGAAGGCATTTTTTTATTTAAATATTTTATAAAAACCAAACTAGAGTATATATTGAACCAATTTTTGTAGTGTTCAATAACAACTAAATTATATAATAACCTTTTTAAACAATTGTTTTAGGGCGTCCTATTCATGTGACAGGGAGTGTATAGAATAATTGATATTAAATTATCTGCTATAGATAATTAAAAATTTTTTGAAACTATTAGCATTGCTGGTTAATTAAAGATGAGCAGATTTACATAAAACTTCCACTGATGCCGAGGTATTGCAATATTTAGGTTCCTTGGAAATTGGAAAAATCAATATCAAATAAACAACAACAAAATATTAAGTTTCTTATTGCTAAACCACTAGCACCAATACATTAGGCTAGGAATTAGGCAAGTAAAGTTATTGTACTTAGTGGTATTGTACTTAGTGAGGTGTTGTATAGAACACAGAGATCGTAACTTTATATAAGATTAACCAATCATCATCTATCAATAGAAATTGTCAATTGCCAACTTCGTTTTCTCGGTATTTATAATCATTATTTTCGGAAGTGCAGTTATTTAAGAATCGTATAACTGTGCATTTGAATATGAGTGGATTTAAATGGAGGCCGTTTACTTTTGCAAAGATAGATTTTGTTTAACTCTATTGCTATTTGGCCATACATCATTTACAATTACTGATTGCGCGCAATTCGCGAGATATGACGATTCGAGTTTGGTTGATGTGCCAGCAAACCTAAAAAAATGTTCAGATTTTAACTAATAAGATGTATCGAAAGCTTTAGAATTATCTTGGAGCCCAAAAAAGTTAATTTTGCAATCCTTGCCGTATATTTTCGGTACCTTCCGTTAGCGCCGTAACGCAGCTATGACAGCTATGATATAGAAAATCGCGTATATAAAATTAAACTATTGGTACTGATTTATTAAATCATTTGTCTTTACCAGAAGTTTTTCCAGAACTTTCGACAGACAAGACAATACAGTTATTGGCCTGTATTCTAAATTCGATTTTGGTAATCGCAGAATTTTCGTATGTTTCCAGTTTGCGGATAACTTACAGAAGAAGCAAAGGCATTAATCACGTATAAATATTACCAATTCGTAATGCGTTTGATTTTAGCGAATACTGGAAATTTTTTCATAATTTTTTTTTTTTTTATTTCGGACCAGCACTCAGGGGATGACCCCTACTCATGCAAAGCATTGTGCCAGAACTAGGAAATTAGGTTATGGGAAGGAGGATAGAGGGAGTAATGTTTGTGGACATTCGATTTGAATTTTCCAACATTGTAGTTGACAGGAAAGACCTCTGTAGGAAGATGATTCCACAAGCGAACTGTACGGCTAAAAAATGAATTTTCTCTGTAATGCATTGTGCGATTCACTGGCCAATCGACCACAACTGGATGAGCTCTTAATGAAAGCGTGTTGTGCGCGAAAACGTGCGGATATCGGGAACTAGTTCCCTAATCTCATCAGAGCACATTCCATTGTAGTAGCGATAAAACAGCGAAACACAACCCACATTGCGTCGATGTTCAAGTGAGTCAATAGAGTTGGATACCCTACTGTCAACTATGAGCTTCTTCGCCCTCTCCTGCACGCGGTCAATTAGTTCCAAAATAGACTTTGGAGCACCGGCCCATACATGAGAGTTGTATTCCATTTTTGGCCGGATGTAAGTGGTATAAATAGTAAGGAGATCGGATGAGCTGAAATATGTTTTACACCGTTTGAGAAAACCGAGACACCTGAAAGCTTCTTTTGAGACTTGAAAAATGTACTTAGTCCATCGAACGTCACACTGAATTTTCATGCCAAGAACATCAAGAGCTTCTGATTCCTTAATACTTATACCACCCATAATTACAGATGTAGCACCATTATCGGCCGAACGCCGGTGCGTTAGCATACAACATTGAGTCTTAAGAGCGTTAAAGTCAACTCTATTTGCCCGGCCGCAATTAGATATTGTTACTAGATCGTGATTGAGCGTATCATTCATGTTTTGCCGCTTGGCCCCAATCTCTAAAAGGCTCGGCCGTCTGCAGAATGAATACGAATGGCAAATGCTGCTATCATCTGCAAAAGAGTAGATAGGGTTGCAAGTTTGACAGAGAAGGTCATTTAGAAAAATAAGAAACAGGGTAGGAGAAAGAACAGAGCCTTGCGGTACCCCTGAATTAAGCTTGAGCTCGTTTGATGAAATCCCATCTATAACAACTCGTATAGTGCGATCGCTGAGAAAGCTCGATATAAATCGAGAAAAGCTATCACCGACACCAAAAGCAATAAGTTTTGACAGGAGTGCACCATGCCACACTCTATCAAAGGCCTTTGAAATATCTAGAGCCACCACCTTACTTTCGCCGAAATGGTAAATGGATTGACACCATTTTTCCGAAAGGAAAGCCAGCAAGTCCCCTGTAGAGCGCCCCCTACGAAAACCATACTGGCGGTCGCTTAGTAAGCTATTGGACTCCAGATACTTGACAAGATGAAAATTTAGCATACTTTCCATTACCTTAAAAAGAGTAGAACAGACTGCAATTGGCCGGTAATTTTCAGGGTTGTTAGCCTCTCCTTTTTGGGGGATTGGCATTACATTAGCTAACTTCCAGCACATTGGAAACTCACCAGCATGATACAAGGTGCTGAAAAGAGTCGCTAATGGACGTGCTAACGTGGAAGAGCACTGTTTCAATACCAGTGCTGGAATGCCATCCGGCCCAGAAGACTTGTTGATATTAAGATCTGCTAAGACCTTTTTAACTGCACGTGCTCGAAAGTATATCTTTGGCATAGTTACTGATAGACTGTCAAGCACGGGTAGTGGCTGATTGATTTTCGGCAAGTAGGAATTCTTGCAAATTGACCAGCCAGAAGGTTAGCTTTGTCAGCCGGGTCAGTGAATATTTGGTCATCCTTCAAAAGAATCGGAATTGAGGAAGTAGCATTATCCTTTACTCTTTTGACAAATGACCAAAAGCTATTACTCCCCCGATTGGCAGAAAGAACTTTAGCACGAAGACGCTTATCGTGTAGACCTTTTTCACGCCTAAGTACTTTGGCACACGAAGATCTCGCTCTTTTGCGTAGCGAATCAGTGTCTGCGTTTTTATTTTTACGCCAGGCACTGAATGCTTCCTCTCTGAATCTGACTGCATTTTTACACGTCTGATTAAACCAGGATTTCATTCTAGGTTTAATCGAAATTTGCTTTGATGGAATAAAAGCTTTCATTCCTAGCAAAATTATGTTTACAACCATTTCCGCCATGGCATCAGTGTTATTGTCTAGGAAACAAAGTTTCCAAATAAAATGCCGGAAAAAATCGTTGAGCTCAGCCCAACGAGCCTTATCGTATACGTATTTTAAACATTTCGTGGCTGCTTTTGAAACGCTTCGAAGTTCGGAAACCGAAAAGGAGGCGGATATGGTGCAGTGATCCGAGTTACCTAGAGGTGCATTAACGTTTACTTCGTACTTTTGAGGGTGCGAAGTTAAAAAAAAGATCGAGAGTATTATTATGGTGCCCTTCAACACACGAAATATGCGTTGGCTCATTCACTAGTTGCGCAAGGTGGTTGTGCGCGGCAAATAACTCAACATACTGGACTTCTGGAGATGTATGGCTCGAATGGCGAAGCCAAGATGAGTTGTGAACATTGAAATCACCAGCAACAACAATTTAACTGTTCGGACAACTATCAAGTATCTTCGATATGGAATCGGAAAGGGAATCGAAGCCTGATAAAGTTTTGTCCCTTCCCGCGTTTGGACTTCTATAAAGAAACCCGAAATGCAAATAGTGCGACTTGATTTTGAATTTAACCCATAGACAGCTAAATTCAGGATCAGACGTGCCTAATGATTGCTGGCACTGGTACACAACTACATTGCGTATGTACAACACATGGCCCCTATGGAAACTAAAAAGTGATAGAAGGTGATACCCAGGTAAGTGAAAATCCTGTGGATCAGCATCTTCAGATACCTGAGTCTCACATAAAGCGAAAACATCCGGACGATGGAGACAAACGTGAGCATATACAGAGAAAAAATTACCTCGTAACCCACGTATGTTGCTGTGTAAAGCGTGAAAATTGAAACTGTTCCCCCACTGTTTCGATATTTGTATTCAACGCAGATAATGGGAAACTGAATAGGTATAATTTGATATAATGGATTACAGGGATGTTGGTAAGTGTTCTGTTGAGCATGTTATACTTGTTACCTATTTCGATTTTGATAAACAAAAAAGGAAATTAGCATTTTGTCATTTCGTTGATTGATTGATGATTTTTACGAAAGTTATTAAATCCACGCTAATGAAGAAAACATAAATATTTTTAAAATTTAACTTTGGGTTTCCTGCTTGAACACAGCCTACATTAAAAAATATTTAATTTTTTTCTTCTTATACATTAATATTAACATTGCTTGTAGTGATTAGCTTTTAGGTGAAAAACTTAATTTCTACTGCAAATTTGTGATTCACAAAAAATATAAAATCGCTTTTAATAGGATTATCACACAGACGTCAAAAAACTGATAACGATTGGCTTTGAATGAAAATATATAAATTTAAACTAGCCTTTTTTGATAATAGCAAAAAAAAATTTAAGGAAATTTATCATAAATTAACAACTGAAAATAAAATAAAAAATTATCTAACAAAATAAAGGATGGTTTACATTGTATCTAAACAAAAGAAAATGAAAATAAGTTTCTTTGTTAAATAAGTGTGTCGCAGTTGTATTGTTAATCAAAGAAACTCCTACTTTGTCCAGTTGATTACAAAATGTCCTTTCATGCATGCAATTCTATAAAATATTTGTTACATACTTTTGCTTTCCCTCGTTCTATATCTTTACTTTCTTAGAAATTATTCTTTTGTTTTTCCAAGTCCAAGACGTCATTTTTTCCTCAATTATAATTTCTATTTAAGCAGACTTCCTTGTCGTAAAATAATCTTATGAACAAAGAGAAGAAAAAAATACGATGATGATATAGTTAAATATTAAGATAAAGAGAAAAAAGAAAGCAGCAGGAGCCAACAAGAAAATTCTCTGTTTTATGATATGTATGCGATTGTGTGCGCTTTATGTAAATAATGTGATTGAAAAGGAAAAAAGGGTCAGACAAAATGATTTTAGAAAACTTCATTTTGAGGTTTAATTTCACTTACCCACACTCATACATAATGACAATATTTTATAAGCTCATTCCTACTATAAATATTTATTTTGCATTTCTCCCAAGTGCTTATTTGACTGTCACATCACGCTGTCAAAGGATATCAACATTATACTTAATTTGATTGTGCAAATGTAGCTAAAGTTGTGGCTGTTTGCTAAAAAGTTTTGACACTGGGGATGCCGTAAATGGGGTAAATAATCATTACATGTATTCGCCTTCCCTGTCATCAGCCTTCTTTCCGGGTGTGATATGTATCTTTGAGTAGGTTTAAGTAAAATTGTAATCGACTACAATGGTTTGCATATTCTATTTACAATAGTTATAAAATTGTTGTGCTGTCGAGTATTTTGTCGGCTTTGTGTTGTTATAATACAATATTTTTAAACATAAACCTTTCAATTTAAAATATTATAACCATATTATTCTTAGAAATATTTTTTTTTAATTTTCGCCTCATTCATCACTTACAATAAGTTGAGACGGGTAAATATTTGACTTATCATATCTGCAGTTGGGCTCAAAAAGAACTGCAACACTGGTCAGTAGTGCTGGTATTTGATATTTTTTTAGTAGTCAATACACAAAAATCAATCGATACTTTTATTGTATTATTTTTAGAAATAAAATATTTTACCGAACCCAATCACATATGCGATTCACCAAAGTGATTTTTTCTAATAAGATTTTTAGTTATTAAATTTTTTGTTAAAGTTTCCGACTTCATTCTACAATAATAATATGCAAAACGGTTTAATCAAATGTAGTATTATTAATATCATAGTCGGTCTTAAGTGCACTTTAAATTTTTAGTTAAAAATAAAACATAAATTCTTTTAACTAAACAACAAATCACCAAAACCATATTTTCTATAGAGTTGTCAGCACCTGAACTCCTTTCATAATAAAACTTTATTTGAATAAGAATTTGGTTATGAGTACATTTTTTTGTGATACTCGAGACAAAATTTTATTTTAAATGAGTCTTTCCACTTTTAGCGAACTTTGGATTTATGGGTATTTCTTTTTATACCCTTCACCACAGGTGGAAAGGGTATATATAAGTTTGTCATTCCGTGTGTAATTTCTACAATATTCATTTCCGACCCCATAAAGTATATATATTCTGGATCCTTATATATAGAGAAGTTGATTAAGCGATGTCCGTCTGTCCGTCTGTCCGTGTTAGTGTGGTAATGTCATTTGCCAAGGCACGAGAAGAGATACGAAAAATTTAAGTACACCAATCTGTCAGGCATAGTTTCGAAAATTTTGGTATTGCAATTCAGCAACATCGGATCATTCCCTTGGAGGCGACGGGCCAAAAACCACGCCCACCTATATTTTTTTACGTTTTTTTTAATTTTTTTCTGTTTTGCCTTTTTTGTCAAATAAATATTATAGTGTGACAGGTAGATCGCAAGGAGTGCATACAGATCTCGGGGGATCAATAACCCCCTGCGAGGGGCGATTTTTGTTTGTTTTTAGATTGGTAGGGTTTTTCTGCTTTGATTTGTATTAGAGACCTTAATAGAAAGCAATACGCATAGATGTAGCCAATGGACCCACAGGGTACCCACTGACAAATAGGAGCAGTTAAAAGGACCCCCCATGTGTCAATATGATGAATTTTTTTTTTTGCTTTAGTCTGACCATTCTAACTCAATAGATTGGAGAAAGGTCCAAAATTTAACAAAAAAATTTCAATCAAATTTTAAAAAAAAAATTTTTTTAAATTTTTAAAAAAAAATTTTTTTAATTTTTTTCCAAAATATTTACAAAAAAATTTACAAAGCATTTTCAAAAAGATATTTTACAGAAAAATATTAGAAAAAAAATTTTTTTAAAAAATTTTCCAAAAAATTTTCGAATAAAATTTTACAAAAAATTTTTAAAAAAATATTTTAACAAAAAATTTTTACACACAATTTTTGAAAAATTAAAACAAAAGTTTCAATATTTCTTTGAAAATGAAAATCATGACTGTAACATAACATATATTTAATATTAAGAATATACATATGTATGTATGTGTGTATATAGAGTAACATATTTTTTTAAATGCGTTTGATTTTTTTTTAAATGCGATTGGTTTTAGATAGATGAGATCTCTGTTTTAAAACCTAGGTGCATTAAACACATAGACATCATCAGGATACCGGGTAAAAACTGCCAAAAATAAAATACACACGTTTATAGGTAAACGTTTTTTTTTTAAGCCAGTATAGCTACATGGCTACACGACCACCGTTGTGGATGTCGTCAACTTAGGCTAATTTCTATTTTATTCAACAAAAGAAAATGTCACAAATTACATTATTATTGTAAATTACAAATTCATATACAAACAAAAAGTTTTGGAGGAGATATTTATAAGTTTTTGAAAAAGTTATTTACTTTTATAAAAGCAAAATAAGTATTTCTACAACAATGTCAGAGTTTACGATGTAGCGTCGGCTTCAATATCATTAAGTAGCTGACAACAAGGCGACAATTGTAGCAAACGGAATTTGTTTTCATTTGTCTTCTATTCATTTAAATCATGAATAATGATTTTTTCTCATACGACATTATTTAAGTAAAGAGTCAACAATATGGATAATGCTGTACATGTCTGTATAAATAAAATCACCGTGGTGAAGGGTATAAAAGATTCGGCACGGCCGAATATAGCACTTTTACTTGTTTAATTTGAAGTTGTAATTTTTAAGAAGATACAAATATATTGAATATATGTTGTTAAATGTCCTCAATTTTTCAAGGTTACGTTTTATCTCGAGAGCAAGAGACAGGCTACTACATCACTACCATGTTCAGTGTTGCCCTTTGCAATTATAATAATATAACTACTAAAACATGAGAAAAATCAAATCATTTAAACTGTTTTAAATAGCTTTCCGCCGATTTGTTATCTCTATGTACAAAACCAGTTACATTTGTTTCTTATAAATATTTGTATAAAAAGTAATTATTTCTAACAAAAAAACAACCCCTCATGAAAAAAAATGCATTCACTCTTAAAAAAACTATTCAGTAAAATTAAAAATATAATTAGAATTTAAGCATGAACAGTATTTGAACAGAATAATATTACCTTTCAACATCATAAAAATTTTAAATGGCAACGTGTAGCATAAATGATGAAACCATTTGAAAGCGAGTAGAGTGCGAAGTTCATTTCCCTTAAGTAAATGAATGAAACGCACATAAAGGAAAAAGGAAGATTTACGAAAGGAATGCTGAAACACTCACACCCATCCATGAGTACAAAAAACGCCCCACTAAATATAAAATTGACGACACGTTATGAAATCTGTTTGTTCTTTTGATATTGTTATTTTCGGTGCTAAAAGTAATAAAAAAATAATATTTTGAACGTAAGTGGATATAGAAAACAATTAGGTAGTAAACAATTAGTGTTGTAAAATCAACCAACAAAAACAACCGTCCTGTGAAAATAAACATTAACAAAAATTTTCAATAATACGAAAAGTCAGTTGATATTGTACTTTAAAATGTAAAATGTGTTTACTATTGAATATTTGAAATTTTATTTAGTCGTTATGTGTTTACATAACATTTAATCACACCAACGAATCAATGAAGGATAGTGTTATTTCTTTCCTTCACATAACATTGCTAAAGAGCTTAATAAAATGAAATAACTGTCTATTTTATGTTTATGTTTCCTTATTGTTTTATTTATTCCTTTTCTTCTTGGTTAACAAACCGAATCATTTTTTAAATCAACAAAATTTTAAAAATCAATAATTGGTTAATTGATAGTATAAAATATATATGTAAAATGCATATTATATCGCCAAACAAATTTTGTAGACAATAAGGATTATGTTAATAAATTTATGTTTCTTGGCAGCATCATAAGTAAATATGGTTATGCAGATGATGCTATAGCAAACATATTAAACTGTACCCGCAGTGCTCATTCTACCCTGAGTAATGTCTGGGATTCCTTAAAAATTTTTAAGCGACATAAAGGCAATACCTTTAATTCCAGCACAAAGTCGGGCCTTCTTTACAGATGTGAAACGTCGAAAGTTACCGAGTGCATAACATCAAAACAGCAAGTTTTCCTAAAACAATGGCTGCACAAAATAAACAACATATTTTGGTGTAATCGTATCACCATTGCCGACCTGTTGCCAATTATCAACCACACGCTGCCTAAGGACATCTCTAACAAAGCAAAGGCCATATTACAATGGAATCCATAAGGGAGACGCAATGTGGATCAACAACGAACAACATGGAGAGGTTCTGTAACAGCGAATAATCGATAACGTGGCCACCAATCTGACATATGGCAAAAACAGAACTCGTTGGAAAGACTTCGCAGACATGTTCTCCTAACATAATTCTAACGAAATATTAATTTCTTTATATTTATTGTATAGATCTAGATCCAATTATACCCAATGAAAATATTTCTTAAGATTGGATCGCTAGAAGCTCCTTTTCTGGAGTAACACCGCTTGATATATGCTAACTAACTAAAAAAAAAAAATGATTTCAAAATTCCTTTTTCGTTGATTTAGATTATTTAAATTATTTATAATAATATAATTTTTATTAAACTTATTTAAAATAATATAATTTTCATGGATTTTTTTTTCTTGAATAGTTATTACACACTGTAAACTTTCTTGTCTAAAGTTCAAGATTTTGGAAGAAAGTACATAATTGTGAGCTTAACAGAAAATTTCCTAAAATTGCTAAAAGAAAACTTGCAATGTGTAAATATAATCTTACAAAATTTAAAGTTATATTTGCGAACAAATTTTTATTTTAATATTTACAGGATTATGCTTGTAAGAATTTATAGTTGCTGAAATAATACCATGTAATCAGTCACTCAAACAGCGGGTGTTCTTAGTTCATCAATATTTTATTTATTTATGTATATTGATTTTACTTATTACTTTGGAACAGATTACATTTATTGACATTGTACGTTCTTCACCACTCCTTCTGTTTCGCCGTCTTTGAATAAATTAGTTATACAATATTTGTTTACCTATATCAAATACCCTTATAACATACATACATACATACATACATACATACATACATACATACATACATACATACATACATACATACATACATACGTACATACATACATACATACATACATACATACATACATACATACATACATACATACATACATACATACATACATACATACATACATACATACATACATACATACATACATACATACATTCATTCATTCATTCGTACATACATATGTACCTACAGTGCGATTATTCTTAAAATCTCAATCATTTTCTTACTATTTTGTATGCATTGCTAAACAATCAACCCCTTTTATATTTATTGTATTTAAAATACGATTCTATTTTCCATTTTCTTTAGATGTTGAAAGCTAAAGCAAATTCAATTTTGTTAAAATTTGTGCTGTTTATATAAAAAATATATTATTGTTTTGGAAAAATAAAAACAGCAAAATACATAATTTTATTGATGTAGTATTTGTCTTCCATTTTTATCCTGATAAAAGTCTAAAAATTTGCTGAAGCAATGTAGATAGTATTATGTAGATAGTATTAAAGAGAAACGCATGAACACAGAATGATACACACTCATCATCAAATACTTAGATTGCATACCGACTAGACCGGCGTTGAAACAGGAACTCAGAAGCAACAATACAAAATGATAACAGCATCATCATCGTCATACATCCTGTTAAAGTTATAAAACGAAATGTAAGACGAACACACAACTTTGAATATAAATATCGGGTGTATTTTAGTTTTATGAGATTTTAAAATTGTAAAAATATTTAATTTTTAATAAAAGAAATAAAAGGAAAAATTTTTTATTGTTTTCTTTTATTAAAATTAAAATCATTAAAATGCCCTCTTTTGAGAATTAAAACGCTTCTTTTGAAATGCAAATTAATTCTGAATTTATTGATAAAAATTGGTGGCTTATATAGTAGAATTTCTTAGTAGTCAGCATTTTGGAAAATAATCAATACAATAATACATTTATGTTGAATATCCAAATGATATTCTAGCTAACAAAATTATTTCTTACTTCATACAAACAAATGTGAATATCTGGCCTTGAAAAACCATTGATCTTAACTTTTTGCTGACAATGAATTCCTTAACCTACGACAAAATTATGAAATTAAAAATTAAACAAAAGATTCTTAAATTACATAAAGTGTTGTCCATATGTATGCAAACACTTATTATTAAAGTGATGTGCGGAAATGCACATACACTACAAAATAATAATACAAGACAGAAATGTTGTTGGAATAAAATTTATGTTATTATAATCTGGTAGATAATTTCATGGCATTTATTTTGTAAATATTATTTACGGCATATGTCTGCTACGGCTACGAGTGTGTAACATGATCCGTTAATTCAGTCAGATTTTTGACTACTTTTTCCAATAAATCTGGCCGTATGTGGCGTCAATGGTGGCTTGAATATTGGCTTCATATATTGCTTCAGGAGCTGCTAGTCTGCCGGCATAAACCAATGACATTACATTGACCCATAAAAAGTAATCTAGTAAACAGGTCAATTTCTATAAATAAATTTGGCACCAAATTGATTTTGCAATAAATCGATTGATAAGCCTGCTGTTGGGTAAGTTGTACTATCTTGTTGTAACCAAATGTCGTTGATGTTTAGCTGCCCAGCAAAAAATTTAAGAATAATTAATAGAGTGTTGAATTAAGCACTTTCATTAGAAGGACTTCCTAACTGGATGACCAACTTAATGATTTTAATAAGGCGTGAGACTAAAATAACCAGTACTTAAGAATTGATTGCGAAATGTGTGTAAAGCAATAAAATGTAATGCAAATACCTTCTCTTGGTTTCAAATAATAAACTAGGGAACTTATAAATTTTTAAACATTATTTAAAATAATGACAAGGAATTTTCTTTTATGCTATAAGAACTAGTTCATTTGCAAAATTCTTTTTTTGTAATTTAATGTAATATGTTTGGTAATCCAGCAACTGAATTCGGCAATTTCCAAGGTAAGTCATTATGTGGCAAATGCTTGTTTTGGTAATGCCTAATTTTTTGCTGAGTGATTAATATATGAAAACAAAAATTCAGTCAAAATGGCCCGATAGCGTTAGTTATTTAACACAATGACAGCTTCTTGCTCATTTCGAACAAAATAGGGATGTCAGCTTTTGAAATACAGTAAACTGTAAATTTTATGAAAACAATGAATAGAATGGTGATTGGTAAATAGCTTAGAGATAATCTTCGCTGCGAATTCGTTAATCACTAAACACAATTCTTTTATAAAAATGCTTATCTTCGGCCAGTTTCAAATAGGCCCAATCAGCAAAATTTGACACAAACGCTTGTTGTTTGGCTTTCAATTCTCGTACGAACTGTATTTTATATGCATGTCTGCCAAGATCCTTCCGTAAAATTTTTACGTAGTCGAAGCGCAGAGTGAAACAATGGCGAATAGACATTCGGTATCATCTCCAATACATCGCGCTACAACAGAAATATTCTCTTCGCTACGCACATATTTGTCTTTTTGATAATTTGGATTGATAAGATTAAAGTTAGGGTGAAAGCGATCAACAGCTGCACGAATTGCTTGCATAAAAATGTTATTTATTTTCTCAATCTTAAAATAAAAAAAGCTTTCCTCGCGCTGAGAATTTATACACACCAAAGTGAAACACAGTTCACTAGATAGGTAATTATAAATAATTTAGCTCAAATAATATAATTTCATACATATCCATATACATTTTCCTGTTCCAGTGAAATCAAAGATAACACACTTCTCTGAATCAAAATATTTTTCAAAAGTTTTTTTTTTATTATTTGATTTTGAATCAAATCAATTGTTCAATTCACAAGACCCTGTTATCATTTTATAGGGTTTATCATTAACTTATTTTTTAATAGTTTATGTTTGTTGTTGGTAATTTGCTTTAAAAAATTTGTTATAAATATACAATTTCATTTCATATGTTTTGAAAATATTGTATCGGGCCATACCTGGGACTAAGTTTTTATTTAAATATGAAAATCTTCACAAAATGTTCTAAATGTTCGAAGTCTTTAATTTATTTTTTATTTAATGTTATATATTTATAGTGCTTTTACACCACAAATTTATTCAATCTATATTAAAATTAAAAATTTTGTAAAAATTATTTTGTTCTATATTTGTAATTACTACTTCCCATGCATGTTTCAATTTCCTTTTATTATTCTGAACAACGTTGCTTGCCATTACTAATTGTTTTATTCCACCATTTTTTAATCTACTGTAATCCTTTAAAACAGATTTGTAAGCTATCTGAATGCATCCACATGCAATTAGTAAAAGAATGATTTTGTTATAATAAATGGGAACCAAAATTGTAAAGATTAGAAAATGTTTAAACTAGGAATAATACAGTCAAACTTTCTGTAGAAAATACTATGGCAGACGTAATTATTTGTAGAAGTTTGCCATCTTGACACATAAATCATACGTACAATATTTAATATTTTCAATTTCATTCAAAAATTTCTTCGAACTAAAATTTTTATCAATGCATTTTTCGCTTTTAAGCCAATAGACATCTATGTTGAAATTTTAAATTTTTCAATCAATTTCAGTATTGTTACTAATGACCAAATTATTTTTATAAAATTACTCAAATTGGTTAAAAAATATAATTTATTTTTGATTATATGCAAGGGTCTACTTACGGATCCACAAACCTTAAGTAATATAAAAGTTTATTTTTCCCTTCTTGGGTTTAATTAATCTGTTTTCCTTTATTTACTATAATAATTAATTACAATACGAATACAAAATTACCATAACCGACGCACGCCAACCCGACTAATTCGTCAAATAGCTGGTTCGGGTGTGTTGGATGGATACGCAGGTTAGGGTGATACAGTTCAGGATACAAATAGTTAGCAGGTTCGGGTGATACTAGTTCGGGTTACTGGTTCGCTACGTAGATTCGGGAAACAACTCGTTCGCAGGTTCGGGTGATACTATGTAGTTCGGGTTACTGGTTCAATCCGTAGATTCGGGATACAACTAGTTCGCAAGTTCGGGTGATATTAATACGGGTAGATTCGGGATACAACTAGTTCGCAGGTTCGGGTGATACTAGTTCGGGTTACTTATCCTAGGTTCGAAAATACGAACGATGGTTCTTATTGTTAAATTTCTACAATACTACATAGTTTGCTTACACTAGGGAACAGTCAGCCGAAGCAGCTGTGGGAACAGTCAGTCCGAAGACCGCTGTGGGAACAGTCAGCCGAAGCCGCTGTTGGAACAGTCAATCCGAAGACCGCTGTGTACAAAATGTATCACACCTGACCGAAGTCAGATATATATCAAAAATCAACTGGCATATCTGGATAAACCAGCCGGCTCTTCTTCTATTATACGAGTGTAGCGTATAATATGCGAGACATTTAGATGTTACAAGTGCCCGTCCTGTGGGGGGTTGCAACATGCCGGTTGACGCCAACCTTTAACATATTATAATTACTTATTGTAAAA
This sequence comes from Phasia obesa, assembly GCA_949628195.1. Lineage (NCBI taxonomy): Eukaryota > Metazoa > Arthropoda > Insecta > Diptera > Tachinidae > Phasia > Phasia obesa. The sequence continues at coordinate 29,130,462 of OX451218.1, read as the reverse complement.
TAAACTAAATGAGAATAATAGTATAGACTTTTAAATTTATGTTGTTATTACACTGCATGTTGGTTACAATAAAAATAGTATAAACATGAAATGAAAATATATGAATGTATATAAATAAAAACAATAATATGGACGTGGGGATAATTAGGTTTAATTGCCATGTTACAATAAATATTGGATTTCTTTGGTGAGATTATTTATCTGACTTTGAACTAACTAAAGAAATATACATATGTATATATCCTTCGGCGAACTCTAAGTTTATAATCAGTTATGTTTTGGTATTTGTGCGCTATTCTATTTTCTTTATGTTGCGTAAATAGTACTTTTTACAATAAAAACTATTTCAAAAGTAATGTATTTTTTCAATCTTACCAAACTTAGCTATAGCCTACCATTCTAAAAATCCCAAAAAGATATACCAAATTTGAGAGGAACAACCAAAAATGGTAACGTTGCTTTTGAAAATATTTATTATATTTTGAGTAAAACATGATACAATTCTACAATTTCAAAGCCTGCTCACAAGCTGTTTGAGTTAAAGTGTATTTTAATAAACTTTAAACGATACAAGGGAGCTTGTGAAATGAGCAAATGTATTGGCAACATATAACTTTACTGATGCTTTCAAAATTACAAGACTTAATAGAATAAACATGGACTAACAAAAAGAGGCTTTGGATCGGTAATCAGGGTGTACAGGATATTGAAATATTAAGGCCTAACGTTGGATAAGGAACTTATCAAGAACATTGAAACGATAATAGAGAAAGCGAAAAGGATCGTTCATAGATTTAGCCAAAGCTACGAACTTTATCTATACAATGATGTGAGCCTCTGTTGTTGTTGGGATGGCTGTCAATGTCTCATTCATTAGGTCATCGAAAACAGGAACAGATTCGCATATGAGAAGTAATTTGAGCTGTATCTGTAGTTCAGTTTGAATCTCCATTTTGCAACCACAGGTACTTTATGCATGGTATAAACTAAATATATATGCGTTGATAAATGAGGTAATATTGATGTTAGTTAAGGAATCGGCTGAAAATGAAAAACGCGCATTACTTGTAAAAAGGATATTTTATATGATTTTTTGTGAACCAGACTCTAGAATTGCATTGTGGACTGCCATGGTGCAATAAAAGGTCCTACAGGGGGTGAACTCTTTAAACCTGAGGAGAAGGTAGGATGCTACCACATTTACACTGGTTTAAATGGTGTTAAACAAACCCTCGTTAGGAAAGCCAGGCAAATGCTTGGATATAATCGTCGTACTATAAGCTTGAAATCAGCAGGTCAGGTCAAACTCCAAGAAACATCTTTCCAAAATGAAAATCGAAACAGACAATAGCTGAAACTTCTTGTATCATCCTGCCAAGATGAAAATCGAATTTTACGGTCACAATATTGTAGACTGACACATAAAAACACACCCGTATTCTTTATTGTTATGTTTGCAATAAACTGTTATACACCATTATAACACTGACAGCTTTACACTCGCCATCACTCATACGAGTAGAGGAAGCAGTAAGTTTTGTTGTTAAATCCATTATGTTACCCGTAAATCTAAAGATACAATATGACCGGCTTTCCATTGTTCAATGTTACTACAACAATAGGACACATTAAAAAAAATTCTTTTTATCTTTGGATTTTGGTATCCAGTTCGCTTTTCTACTTCATTCTCCTATGTATTTTATTGATTTTCTATAAAACATGTTTCACACAATCATTGTGGTCAACTAGTGAGTGTGTGTGTGTGTAGGTTTGTGCGACGACAAAAAGAAGGTTAACATATTCTCCAACTTCATTTAAAAATTCTAAAACTTTTTTTTTACATAATAATCGAGCTGTAAATCTGAACGGAAATTAAAATTAAACAAATGTTAGAGGATACAAAGACGTAAAAGCATTTAAATGAAAATAGTTGCTAAAATACTAAGAAAACAAATTATAAATAATTTAAACCCAATGTCTTTTAAGTCACAAAGTATGTATAAAAAAGTATTGTTATGTTTACTTAAGATTAAGATTAATGTTGATTTGGGTAATGCTGCTTAGAAGAAATTTGTTTTTGTTTTTGTGGGTTTTAGCAATATGAATGTCAAACAACTGTACATATTTGTATTGGCTTGTTAATGAAGATTTTTACAAAACACTTTACAAAAGACGTTTAAAAATAGCAACTACTATTTACAAAATGTTCTCTTCATATAATTTGTACAACAAAAACTTCAAATTGCATAAACTTAAAAAAGGATTGTATAACAATACAGTGACTGCTAAATACGTGTAAATTTCCTATGATTAAAACAGTTGATAACAATGTTAACCTTAGTTATGAAAACTTCGGCGATCTTCTGTCTTTTAAAACAACCGACTATAAGGCAGAGTTCATAAGAAACTATTTTAAGAATATGTATATGAAAATATTCAAATTTATTATGTACTATCTGTGTGCGCAGTTGCACAGTGTCGTGACTTCATATAACGAGTGGCCATAAATTGAAAAAGTTATTGTAAAGAGCTGAAATTTGACAGATGTATTTAGGTTGGCAAAACGTAAGAAAATTTAAAAAAATTCGAAGCCAGGATTCGTGTCCTTTCCGTATATCCTGAAATTTATAAGTGTCATAAAAGTTAGAAAAATTGCTAAGTGTATGAAATTTTTTTTATAGTAATTGGATGTGATATTTTTAATTATTTGACCACATTTGATTCAATTCAGATAAGGCCCACGTTAGGCTAAAAAAATATATTTTTGCAAAAAATTAAAAAAAAAATTAAAAGTTAAATACAATTTTTTTAATTAATTGCGAAGACAAAACACTTATGTTCTTTCAATTAGATGAATGGACTCCCTCACCTTCAATATATCCTTAAACTTGAGTATATACATATTTTTTGCCTATTTTTTCCATCCAATTTTCCATCGAATTTTTTTAAAGTACATATTTTGGCTAAAAACTTCACAATTTTTGTTACAGTGTTGTTATAAATATTTAAATTTTACGATTTTTACATTGTTTCTGCTACATTTCTGAATAAAACAAATATAATTGCATGCATTTTTATTGCAAAATTAGTTCTTGATATTTATTTTTCCAAACTCATTTTTTGTTACTTAACAATTGTGTAAAAATTATCAAAATAATTCGACTTTAAAGCCATGTAACTTTTTATAGGTATAGCACACATGTAAAACCAAACCACCTCTGGAATCGTAGGACTTACAGCTTTCATCTCATATATATTTTATTGATAAATTTCAAGGTTTTTTTTCCACTAGAAAGTTTACTTTGCTACACTAAAAAATACCAATAATTTAAATTGGCGCACTTAAGCGCAGCTAAATTTAAAAAAGTGAAAAATTTCCCGAAAATTTTTAAATTCATTTCGGCAACATAAGCGCTACCTAAACGGTGTTAAGAATCATTCCTAGGAAGTTCATATGTTCTAGAAAGTTGTTTATTGAGATCTTAGGTTCATTTTTGTAGTTGATTGTTTCCTTGAATTTTGAACGGTTTGCTACCTATGGACCTGAACAGGGGAAAAAAAGTAAAAAAAATGAATTTTTTAAAGTTTTTTGCGATTTTGACCTTGAAGATGAAGTTTTTTTGATCTTATATGTTAACAATTTTTGTTTGTGTGACAGTCAGTCAACCACAATATTTCGCATCAAAAAATAAACGACCAATGTTGCACCATTACCGGTGATACAAAAAAAAAAAAACAACAATCGGACAGAATATTTTGTAGTAACACATGTACTTTAATACAATTGTTTTAGAGCAAAAAGAAAAAGAACAGACATTACAGGTCAGGTGTTTGTTACTCCTAGATTTCAGTTTTACAGAAAGAGACAGTTCTTTATCATTTGGCGCAATTTTGCATGTAATTGCGTGTGTATACCGTTTATAACTTTAACAATTTTACAGATAAACGAACAAAATTCCAATTAAAGAACAAATTTAGTTTAGTAAAGGTACTTCAATAAAAAACTATCCAGGATAATAGAGAATGAATAATTAAAAAAATAATAAGTAAAAATTTATATTTTATTTATATTAAATTTTAGCACTACTTGAAAGATATTTTCAAAGTTTTTAAGGGATACCCATACTATTTATATTTTCAAAATGTAGGGCATAATCACAGTTTCATATGAAAAGCTCAGAGGTCAATAACTGGAAAAATATGAGTGAACGCCAATTTGTTTACTTTTTTTTACTTAGTTTTTAATTCCTTATCACCATGGATACGTTTTTTTGATTGGAATAGCTTCATTAACTAAATTTAAGCCAAGAAAAAACTTGCATTTCTTTATGACCAAGGTTATTTACGTAAGTAGGTTAAGATTCTTTTTTAACATAAGAACAACATTCATTGTTTTGTCAATCACAGCTGAAAGAAATTTAAAATATAGGTAGATCCTTATCTAGAAGACCCACTAGGCTATGCATGTTTTAAAAACAGGTAATCAAAGTGCAAGAGGTATAAAACTTGTACTTAATACGACTGAACCAATTTTAATGAAATTCGAAACTTATAGAACTTTATTTAGCAGGTGTAATAGGGAGAGCTGGTTCTAAAAATGGGAATCAAAGGAGAGATAACGAGAAATCGTTGTATACAAATCATGTATATACTGCACGAAGAGAAAAAATAGTTGTGGCATGGTCAGAAGAACCATATTAGGTATCTGCCTCACAATATATTATTGCGGTGAACAAAGCTTGGTTGTATTAAACAATACTTTGTTTCACGATAAACAAGTCTTAGCTAAAACTTTATCACTAATTAATTGCAATGCCCAAAAAATACAACAAGTATTCCAAAATAATGTAGCATTTATTACCATAAAATTTTATGAATAAAAAGATATGTTCCTTTTAAATGATTTTTTTATTTTGATTATTAGTTTAATTTTTTAAGAATTAGTGAAAAGTGAGTTTGTATTTAAGTTAAAGCATTGGGTATACCCAGCCAAATATTTTTTTTATATTTGCTGTTGCCTTCGTAGTCGCAAAAAGAACAAAAATGCTTTTTCTTAAATAAATAAAACGTAAGATTACTGAAAAAGCAGCGGGCGTAACCTTAGTATTCTCTGTTACTAACCAAAATGTCTTTTATTCGTACATTCCTTTAAAAGGCAGTAAAGTACACACACACATATATATATAACATATCCACACATGTTATATACTTATTCTTTCTGTATTTGTTTTAAGTTTTATATGTTGTAAGCAAATCTGTACATAGTTATAATAAAACTGTAATTTCTGTACATGAAATTTGTTTTGAAAAACTTCTTGCTGGTGCAGAGAGTAACTGAATATAGAGAAAATAAAAAAAAGTAGTACGCAATTTTACAGGTTCAATGGCACCACAAACTTGGCAGCATCTTTCATTTTTGTCAGCGGCAAATTTTTAACACTATTTATAGAATTTTAGAATTTTATATAAATTTTAGAATTTTATATAAAAGCTATATTTCTGAATAATTACCCAGGGGTGGGTGCTTCTATATAAAGAAAATACATAAACAATAACTGAAGCACAATAAAAGTAAGAGTCTTAAATTTTGGTGTGGATTACTTTCAAAGCTAAATCGAACAAAATATTTAAGGAAGCTGGCGAAGTGGCGGGCACAGCTAGCATAATATAAATTTGTGTGGATTGATGAACCAAACGAATATCTGAATGTGGCAGCAGCAACAAGGTAATACGCTGTGGTAAATTATGAAGAAAAATCTATCGCTACATACAGCTACAACAGGTAAATGTATAATTGTGTTTTGAGAATATAAATTTTTAAAAGCAGATGGGTGCGGCAATGTTTGATGAGATTAACAAGAACTATTGAAATTACCACGAGATTTTGTTTTTGTTTTTGATCGATTTTTTTTATTTTTAAACTTCTTTCTTTCATCCCTTTCATTATTTATGAATACAAATTGCTTCAAAGTAAAGTAAAGTGTATTTTGTTTGGGAATTTACAAATTTATATTCATTTATGCTATATAGAACCAATTGTGTTTTCATCTATTATAACTATTAGTTCAACAAATATTATTATATTTTCATTACCATTGGTAAAATCAATTGCAATTGAAAAAGATCAGTAGTGATAAATAGTAGTAAAATTTGTATCATATTATTTTCTACAAAAAATGACAATGCAAATTTAATGCCACTGAAAGTATCTCAAGTATACGAGTAATAAACTAAAAAATTTCAATTTTACATTGCAAACATAATCAGGTTTAAATATTTCATAAGCCAAAACAACATTAACGGAGGTAAGAAAAAAAAACTCAAAATGCATGTGACACGTTTAACATCCTGTAATTAAATAATTATTAAAAAATTTTATAATTTATATTTTGGTTATTTGAACTTCTATTATTTTAATTTAATTAACAGCGTGGTGTTAACCCAAATTATAAAGTCGGTGAAATTGATTACTACGGGCTAAGCGGTTAATTTAGCTAATCAGGAAATTTTTATTTATAATTTTCTTTATTCTACAGTAATGCTTAATCGAATAAACCTGAATATAGAACGACAAACAGAAAAAAAATTATAAAAAACGAAAAAAATGGAATTTAGAATAAAGTGTATACGATTTCCGCATTTCCGTGCAAAATGCAAAAAAAATTAAACAAAACAGAAATATTAAAGAGCTAATAAAGGAAGTACAAATTCCCACATAAAAGTGGTGGTTGGCTAAAAGATTTACTGAAACGAATACAGCAAAAGTCCGGAACAAACCTAACCATTATGTCTACACAAGAAGGAAGAAAAACATGATGAGTACAAAAGCGATGAGTAAATGAAAAAATATTTAACTGTTTTAGTTGTTGCGTTATAGATATAAAAGTAATAATAAGCATGGTGTAGATTGAACTAAAGGGTCTTTTTTATCTTGTCCGGTCTTTCAGTAGGGATAAGTGCTTATGTCAAGCTGTAAATGTCAACAGTAATTTCTTTTGAGGTTTCTTTCGGTAAATTTATTCAATTTACTATGAACAATGTTAAGATCCAGCAACGTTTCAGAAATCAGTGCTACGTTTAACGAATTTCACGGTGGGCATAATGGTCCTTCTAAACGTTCTAGAGAATTATGGGAATCCCCGTATGGCTACTGGTTCCCATGATAACAGTAATTTGGACAATCGTCAGACCTTATTGGTTCTTATCTTACAGTTTCAGGCTTTCGGAGCATTGGCGTCAAGGCAGTTCCCTCTCTGATTGCGTGCATCGAATAAACCGTGCTCTTTATGATCTGGCTCAGGTGAGATGGTCCAATGAGTCGACTTGTTCAACGGCAAGGACTATCAGACCCTTACTAGATCCTACTTCGGAAGCCGAAAATACAGCAACTGTCACTGGGCATTGTTTATTTGAAACCTAGGGAAAAAGAATGGACCTTCCTTACAACGTCTTTGGCAGTATTAGCCAAGATGAGGAGGAGGAGGAAACGGTCAAACACCCCCATTGCCTATGTTATGCACTAGAATACCAACGTTTTCAGCACCTTGGTCAACGGTATTTCGAAAGCCATTCTTGTGTTTCACTATTGAGACCAAACAGGTTTAAGTCGTTTCGGAGGTTTTCTAACCCCTTCGCCGATTGCTTGTCTTGATTCGACTGTGTCTATCTGCCTAACTGTATCCTTCATTATCTTTATTTTGCAGGTAACATAAAAGGACCAGCATATGGACCCCAGTGAGCTGCATATACGGCTGCCTGCTCAAACTAACCTAACATATCTGGATTGTAGTTTTTTTTAGGAACAGAGTGAACTAGTAAGTTTAGAAGTAAATTCAAAAAAATCTAATGAAAAATATACGGGTATTCTTCGTATAATTTATGCAATAAAAAGCCGAAGCTCTCCTCTGATATAATTTTTACGTTCACATATGATATCCGATTTTTACAAAATCTGTATTTATTTGCAGGTGTCAACAATATAAACACCAAAGCGCTTTTATTTAACACTCCAAAAAACTAATTTTACTTTAATAATTGTCGACTTTCAGGAAAATTTATCTTGTGTCAACTTTCTTTGAACTATTTTGTATTTGGGCACTGAAAATATGTATATCTTCTTGTATAAATGTTACTATAAATTGTATTTCAAGAGTACATACATACATCAATAAAATAAATGTCCCTTATCTGTTTAATTCCAAAAAATCATCTTTTAAAACTTTAGAGGTAGGGGTTAGCATAAACACTAAATTGTACCCTTAAGCTTTGTTTAGGTTTGTTTTATATGAATTTTCGAGGGTAAAAAATAATTTAAGATGAGTGACATTTAAGAAATTGACTCTAAACATTTTATTTCTTTAAGCCAAAAAGGTTGAACAAAAATTCCAAGCCATTATTATTACTACGATTTCACTCTAAGGATAGTTATCAACCCTTAACAATTTATTTGAAAACAGCATTATGTGTTTGGTCTTAATATTTGGGTGTAAAAATATTAAAGTCGATTCGGTTGTGAAATTCCAAATCATTTAAAACATAATTTGTTTTTGAATCAAAATTCATTTTACTTACCCTTAATCCCTTAAATATAGAAACTAAAAATTTAATTCATAACGGTCATTGACGTTTACTCAAAAGGTTGGCAGAATACAAGTGCTTATTAAACTTACAATATTGTTTAATGTAGTCGTTTTACTTAATAAATTTTACAGGATAAAGATAACAATTCATTTTTATAAGAAAACTAGCGATACCGGGTGTGCTTCGCTACCCCCTAAGTATAAAAAAAATAATCGTTTGTACCTAAGTATGATCAAGCTTTAACTCGAAGTTACACGTCAATCTCAGAGTAGCTTATGTCAAAATTAGGTGGTATCACTATTGCACATAAATTGAATAATGACTTTGTATGGTTGTACCCGGCCACTGTTTCCAACATAGGCAGTTTGTTCACAAAAATGCGTGCGTTACTTATATATAATTTCAAAAGTCATAGTTCGCAAGCTACACAATTATAAATATTTACTTCGAATGGGGGCACCACACTTACTGTTCTAATCCAATTATTAATTTCGTCAACTATGAACATTAATAAACACAATTTTAAGGATACTTCTTATAGTTTGCAAATAACTCTATGATTAATAATTACTTTGTATGGGTACCTCCCTTATTCACATTTAAATGGGGTTTGGCATATACAATTTTAAGGCTCCAGTTATTATTCAATAGTTTCTTAGATAGATAATAATTCTTTTAATCCAGCCCGGTTTTTATTAGACTATGCAAAATAATTAGGGGTACCATCCGATCGACAACATGCTACATTATTATATGTATATATTCTCTACAGATAATTTTTACCATTTTAGCAACATATGTCTAGCAACATTTGTACAGAAACATGAAAATAGAAAACATGAAAGAGCTTTATGCCTAAGAACATAGATTAATAATGGGTGATTTTTTTGAGGTTAGGATTTTCATGCATTAGTATTTGACAGATCACGTGAGATTTCAGACATGGTGCCAAAGAGAAAGATGCTCAGTATGCTTTGACATTTCATCATGAATAGACTTACTAACGAGCAACGCTTGCAAATCATTGAATTTTATTACCAAAATCAGTGTTCGGTTCGAAATGTTCAAATGTGACAAATTTTGTTCAGCGATGAGGCTCATTTCTGGTTGAATGGCTACGTAAATAAGCAAAATTGCCGCATTTGGAGTGAAGAGCAACCAGAAGCCGTTCAAGAACTGCCCATGCATCCCGAAAAATGCACTGTTTGGTGTGGTTTGTACGCTGGTGGAATCATTGGACCGTATTTTTTCAAAGATGCTGTTGGACGCAACGTTACGGTGAATAGCGATCGCTATCGTTCGATGCTAACAAACTTTTTGTTGCCAAAAATGGAACAACTGAACTTGGTTGACATGTGGTTTCAACAAGATTGCGCTACATGCCACACAGCTCGCGATTCTATGGCCATTTTGAGGAAAAACTTCGGAGAACAATTCATCTCAAGAAATGGACCGGTAAGTTGGCCACCAAGATCATGCGATTTGACGCCTTTAGACTATTTTTTGTGGGGCTACGTCAAGTCTAAAGTCTACAGAAATAAGCCAGCAACTATTCCAGCTTTGGAAGACAACATTTCCGAAGAAATTCGGGCTATTCCGGCCGAAATGCTCGAAAAAGTTGCCCAAAATTGGACTTTCCGAATGGACCACCTAAGACGCAGCCGCGGTCAACATTTAAATGAAATTATCTTCAAAAAGTAAATGTCATGGACCAATCTAACGTTTCAAATAAAGAACCGATGAGATTTTGCAAATTATATGCGTTTTTTTAAAAAAAAAAGTTCTCAAGCTCTTAAAAAATCACTCGTTAAATACTTTACGTTTTACTATTACACGTTTAGCATTTAAGTATCTTTCTTACAATAATTAAATCTCATTTGTTAACAACAGAAAATAAAAAAAAATAAAATAATATTATCACATGATATGTTTTGGCTTGTTAATATTACGATCATGTTAGTTCTTCTTAATTGATGTCGTTGCCAAACTAAAGAAATCTAATCTATATTGTCATGGTTCTTTGATAGCATTTTAATAAACTTTGAACAAATTATACGTGGTTGTCATCATACGCTTATTCTACGAACTTTCGTGATACATAAAATTGTTAAACTCTGCCATTTTAAATTTGGCTCGATACCTCACCATCGGAACGTATATTTCTTAATCAGTGTCAAATAATGTAACATCCTAAAATTAAACCATAAAAAGAGTGAAGCAAAAAATTAATAAAATCAATTAAAGTGGTAACCATTTTAGAGATTTTAAGGCGTAATCAATTATCAAGTGAACACGTGTCGTCACATGAAATTTTATTCCGTTGTTTCATACAGCAAAAGGTAATTAATTGGTTTATATAGAAGTATATATTTTATTTAGACATCTTTGTTCTGCACAGGTTTTCACCTTGATCCGCAGAATCTCCGAAATGTGACCTTTTATTAAGATATGACACCTAACCTAAAAAAAAACATCTTCAGCAATATTTTTGATTACATAAAAAAACCTCGTGGATCATTGAGAATCGTAGAATTTTTACATTTCATTAAATAATAGCCCACCTATATTTATAATCCAATCCCGTTATATAAAAGAATGTAACCAAATTGTAAATTTATGCAAAATATCATTGTTTCTAAATCGTCCCGGTTAAGTATTAGTATAATTTAAGATTCCCTTATGATGGTACTACATCATAACTGGATAATGTAGGGGATCAATTTAAAAATTTTTTTCTTCATTTCCATTTTTGTATTATTATTTTTTTTTTTGCTTTTTAAAATATTGTTCAATGATCATTAAATGTAGTTAATAAACATTGTTTTAATTTTTTTATTACTTTTTTACTATGATCTTTTTTACTTACCCTACTCCCTAAGATAACATTATGCTAAATTATTTCTAAGTACGAGCATAATATGTAAGTTAATTGAAATTGATGTAACATATATAAACAATTTTGATTTAATTTTAATCAAGTTCTTACAGAAACATTAATCACAACATACCAACATAAATCTTAACATACATATGTATATCACAATATAAAACATCATAGATGTATGTATATGCAACATATTTATCGAGCTCTGGAAGGCCTTCAAGATCTTCGAAAAACTACATTTTTGGTGAGTCAAGTGTTAATAAATATAAATATTCCTTATATGCAATTTTTAAATTTACAAAGAAAAGAAATAGAGATAAATAAATATGTATATATGTATATAAAGTAAAAGTCTACTTAGTTATATTAAGAACAACAATCTTGATGAGATTAATCATAACCGAAGAGTTTATTTGTAAAACTCCTCATTAATAATAATTCTTGCAAAAAAACCGACTTCAAAACAGATAGAACGGCACCAATTCTAAACTAAAAATGTAAGAAGTAATCTGTAAGAATTAGATTTGAATCAAATAAAAGATGCGCCAAACTTATAGGGAAAAAATGAAGTCTATTTGAATATCAAGCCTCTCCTCTTTTCATCAGCATCCGTCTTGTATAGGGTCACTATTCAAGCCTCTGTCTACGGTTTCACAGATAGGGGCACACAGATCAAATAACATCACATACATATTCGGACACCCTTTAATTTACAATGTTAAATTAAAGACCTGTTGTTATATGGGTCTTGGCCACAAAGATTCTTTGTAAATTTCAACTATCTGTCTATAACGGTTAAAAAGTTTAACCATATATGTCTAACTACATGAACTATTGGGACACCCTTTACATTATAATTCCAAATATTTATACTTGTTATCATACCAGAGATAGTAGTGGACAGTCTGCCTAATTTTCAAGAGTTTTGTGTTTAACGTTTCAAAATATAGGGCCATATAGATAAAATTACATAATTTATGGGGACACCCTTTAATTTCTAAATTCAAATTGTATACTTGCTATAGTGGACTTTGCAATACAGATTCCTTGTAAATTTCAGCTGTCTGTCTCTAACAGTTCAAAAGTTTGGCCACATACATAGAATTACATTAACTATTGGGACACCCTTTTAGTTCCAAATTCAAATTTTATACTTTTTGTTATAGCTTACTTAGACTACAGGTTCTTTGTAAATTTCAGCGGTCTGTGTACAACTGTTCAAAAGTATGGCCATATACATCAAATTAAATGAACTATTGGAGCACCCTTTAATTTAAAATTTTTAATATTTTTACATTAGTACATAGTAATCGACATTCTGTCAAATTTTCAAGGTTTTGTCTATAACAATTCAAAAGATAGACCCAAATAGGTTAAATGATGTCACCTATGGGGACACCCTTTAAATTTTAAACTTATTTTTTATTAATTTTTGCTGTTGAAAGCTATAGCGACACGCAATTTTTTTAAATTTTAATTTGGTGCCCTTTACGGTTCGTAATACACGTAAAAAACAGGTATGTTGTATGGGGACACCCTTTAATTTTTAATATAATGAACTGTTTTTAAAATGGGACCAACCTGAAAGCATAACCTTTCAAATAAAGGAAAAAAATTAAAATCGGTTCAGAAATGGCTGAGTTCTGCGGTTACATACCTAAAAAAAGCAACATTCAGACGAATTGATAACCTCTTTCTTTTTTGAAGTCGGTTAAAAAGAGTTTTGTTTTTGTAAAATGTTTTGATTTGCTTGCGCTATATACATACATATACATCGATATAGATTTGTTTATATGATTTTTTTTTTGTTTAAGCTTAAATTTGATTTTATAAGTATTTCAAGCTTTTCTGTATTACTTAACCCTCGTTTAATCATACATGAAGTATAAATAGTAGTAATAAGTTATTTCAAAAAACAAAAAAAAAATCATTAATTTTGTGTGAAAATTTAATGTCAAATATGTATTTTAATAAATGAAGAATTATTGAATTGAGCTAAATTTATTATTTTGTGTTTTCGAGGGTTGATAATCGTTTAGGTGTAGTGTTTGAATGGGGTTCTAAAAGCAACACCCTTAATCTTTAGAACATTGGCATTGGGAGGGTTATGAGACATGCTCTTAAAAACCATCTAATACAGCGTATCTTTGGTATAGTGTCAAAATATTTTTTTTATATTTTCTCATGTAATTTTGACTATAAACGGGCTTACCTTTTATTTTATTTTATTTTATTTTATTTTATTTTATTTTATTTTATTTTATTTTATTTTATGGTCATTTCTGGTCCACTTAGTATCTGTCATATGTTTATATATTTGCCAAAATATCTATTTAAAAAAATAGGAGTCTACAACAAGTACACATATCTGTACTCAAAACAGATTTGTTTCAAGAGAGGACCGAACCCACCAACCCGACTGTTAGCTAGCAGATAAATGGCTCCCGCAGTCCTTCTTTTGGAAATTTCTTAAAAAGAAGAATTTATTCGCTATTTCCATAATTTAAAGTATTTTGCTTTGGGTTCATTACAGATTCCACCTAATATAGCTCTTATATTAAGATGAAAAATATTTACTTTATATAGGAAGAGACACGCCCTCTTGAAATATCATCATATATCCTATTTTACCAACCAGATCAGTCCACTGGTGAATTTTCCGAAAAATAAAAAGCAAAGATATAAACATGTGTAGATGATATGTTTATGTATCGGTTTATTTTAAACAAATTATATTTCTGTTAGATGTTTTTATATAAAATTAAAGAGCAGACTTTCTATATAAAAGCTACTTGTTAAAGTATACCTAATTCTGTTTTTACACGGTAGATTGGTTTCAGAAAAATCCGTGTAAAAAAGACATTGATCATATACAAAAATAGGTGATTGGTTCCTTATCTCTAAAACCTTTTAAAATTAGTGTAAAACTAGAATAGTTTTAAGAACAAGAAATCATGTTTATTTTTATAATGTGTTTTTGTGATAAAGACTTAATAGATAGTTTCGTTTCAGAAATCAACGATTTTACAAATGAAATCAAAGCCCAAGTGGTTTTAATCGTGCTACATGGAATAAAATCGTGTAAAAAATTTATTTTTTTGTTTTCAAATCGAGCGAAATCAAAACCGTGTAAAAAAGACCGTGTGAAAACAGAATTGGGTGTATACTTAAGGCCTACCAACCATTCGTCGTTTTTGTAAATAAAGTAAACAATATTTATATGGATAAATTTTAAAGCAAAATCGAAATTGGCAAAAAAAAGTTTTTAAATAATACACATGGTCGTTTCGGGGGATGGGATATCAAGGATTAATCCCCCTGCCCATAAAAACCTTAAAATTTTATTTTTATGGTATTTTTGCAATTCCATCTTCCACAAAAAAGAGCGGGGCGAAAAATGGCATTTTAGAATCTCCAGGGTCTAAGTTAAACAAAATATGAGAAAAAATTTAATTTTTCAGAGGTAGGTTTAGTTCTTCTGTTTTAATATTTTTTCATATAAAAATAATAGAATACATCAAAACTTGTCTTGCAATTGCAAAGTATATTAGCATTTTTTATTTGTCGTTCATTCATCTATCCTTGTCATGTTGCTTAGTGTGTATTCCGCTTCATGTTGCACGTTATTTACATTTAATAATTTCAGTTTATTTTCAGTTTAAGTGTATGAAACACTTATTGATAATAATTCATTTGGCCTTGATGCAATTGTGAGGGTATTTGACAAAAGCTATTTTCTTTATTTAATAAGATAATTCTTGCAAAAAAAAAACCGACTTCAAAACAGATAGAAGGGCACCAATTCTAAACTAAAAATGTAAGAAGTAATCTGTAAGAATTAGATTTAAACCAAATAAAAGATGCGCCAAAATTAGAGGGAAAAAATAAAGACTATTGAATGTCAAGCCTCTCCCTATTACTGTTTAAAAGTTAAGTTATTTTCACAGCATCCGTCTTGTATGGGGACACCATTCAAGCCTCTGTCTATAACGGTTTCAAAGATAGGGGCACACAGATCAAATAACATCACCTATTCGGACACCCTTTAATTTACAATGTTAAATTAAAGACCTCTTGTTATAGAGGACTTGGTCACAAAGATTCTTTGTAAATTTCAACTATCTGTCTATAACGGTTAAAAAGTTTAACCATATATATCAAATTACATGAACTATTGGGACACCCTTTACATTATAATTCCAAATATTTATATTTATATTTATAATTCCAAATATTTATATTTGGAATTATAATGTAAAGGGTGTTTGTGTTTAACGGTTCAAAATATAGGGCCATATAGATCAAATTACGTAATTTATGGGGACACCCTTTAATTTCTAACTTCAAATTGTATACTTGCTATAGTGGACTTTGCAATACAGGTTCCTTGTAAATTTCAGCTGTCTGTCTCTAACAATTCAAAAGTTTGGTCACATACATAGAATTACATTAACTATTGGGACACCCTTTAAGTTCCAAATTCAAAATTTTATACTTTTTGTTATAGCTGACTTAGCACTACAGGTTCTTTGTAAATTTCAGCGGTCTGTGTGCAACTATTCAAAAGTATGGCCATATACATCAAATTAAATGAACTATTGGAGCACCCTTTAATTTAAAATTTTGAGTATTTATACATTTTATTATAACGGTCATAGTAGTCGACATTCTGTCAAATTTTCAAGGTTTAGTCTATAACGGTTCAAAAGATAGACCCAAATAGGTCATATTATGTCACCTATGGGGACACCATTTAAATTTTAAATTTATTTTTTTATTAATTTCTGCTGTTGGGAGCTATAGCGGCACGCAATTTTTTAAAATTTTAATTTGCTGCCCTTTACGGTTCTTAATACACGTAAAAAACATGTATGTTGTATAGGGACACCCTTTAATTTTTAATATAATGAACTGTTTTTAAAATGGGACCAACCTTGAAGCATAACCTTTCAAATAAAGCAAAAAATTTTAAAATCGGTTCAGAAATGGCTGAGTTCTGCGGTTACATACATAAAAAAAACGCAACATTCAGACGAATAGATAACCTCCTTCTTTTTTGAAGTCGGTTAATAATTCAAGGTATAAATTGCAAATATTTATTTATTTTCTTTGATTTCAATTGTTTCTTGTATTCCTTTCGGATTTATTATAGGGGTCATATTTATGTTGAAATTTAATTTTGTTTTTGATTTCTTGAAAATATAATTAATTTTCCGAAATGGCAAAGCGAATAGCTTTGTAGATATTCGTAAAATAAGTCAAGGGTTCTACTGATTATTAATATTATTCGCATATTAATGACAAATAATTTTATAAAATAAAAATGCAATTTATCTTCAGGGGTTAAGATTGAATATATGGGTATTTCAGTAGTTGCTCAAACTAAATCATGATTTTCTAAATGCTAAAATTATTCCTTAAGTATTGAAAAATTTTAAAATAGAGCAACTAAAAAAGATATACTCACTCCAGACTGTTCACTGGCAGGCATAAATATATGACTCTCCGCAGCTAAGTGTACTTTCAGAAGTTTGATTTATATCTCCTCGTGGTGGCGTCCACGGTCAGTAACAGGATTCTAGTTAGTTATTTTTTCTGCAAGAAGACTATCTAACTTAAGTCGAGAGGAAAGAATTTGTATTCTCTTATAATAATGTTACCCTAATTCAAGTCTGTACAGCATATGCTAGGGATTCTCGATTGCTGGTATGTAAATTCTGAATATCTGTTGACATAATTTTAATATTGACTTATCTGCGCATATAGAGCTCTCTGAGGGTATTAATTTGTTTCTACATTACTCGTGAAATTTCATTAATTCTAGTCCAAGAAATCTGGCCTAAATGAAAACCGAAGAATATAATATTTGGCTGCTAAGGCTGGAAGTGGCTGAGACGGTACCGCCATCGTTTTGAGAATGTGCAACACTAAGTAGCATTAGTCGATGTCAGACACATAATAAATGTTGAAGATAAGTGGGACATAATAGAGAAATGCAAAAAATTACGAGAGATGATGTGTTGAAGAAGGACGTCAACAACAAATTAACTATAGTCGAGAATAAAGCCTGGTGTCAGCAGATGTTCAATTAAGTTTGGGTAGCCTTAAATTACCAATCATGAGTCAGAAATGATTGAGAAACAGACCCATAACGTTAATGGCGGTATATTAAATTTAACTAGAACTCTATCCGCTATAGTTCAGCTACTTGATAAAATTATTTTGTTTACATACCGTATTGTCTTTCAGGATTGAATTGTAGAATCCTATGGATGTAAAAAAACCACACAAACAAACATAAATTCATAGATGGCTGTTTAATTTCAGTTTAAAACTTTTGCGAATAGGTTAGCGGAAACAAATGAAATCTTTATTAAAGTAGAGGCCTATGACAATTATTTTTTCACCAGCCCAAGGATGTGTGTAATGAAGTCTCCAAAGGTTTTTAAGTTAAAATACCGATGTTAATTTATCACTTCAATAAACTATTTGAGACCCAACAAATTGTTACGAAACCATATTAATGAAGCATTCTGAGTGAGAAAAACTACCAAAAGTTCTGAGTAAAAATTTGTTATCCTAATGATAATAACTTTAACTTACTTTTACCAAAATTGTAACTTTAAGCCTGTCTGCAAGGTCTGGCCAAAATTTGTTACTTTAAACCAAAACACATGATCAAAATGAAAAAAAGAAAACTATAATGTCCTTCATTCACACGTGTAAAGAGAAAAAGTTCTTTAACTCGTAATTACAAATAACCAAAAATTTAACAGCTACGATGAACAATAAAGAGAAGTTTGCCGAATAATTGAAAACATCATTTATTACTTTGAGAAAAACAGATAATAAAAATCAAAAGAGGGGAGAATATAATCAAGACTGAAAGTAGTAATTATATTCATTACTTATGTGTCAGAAAACTTTGGCATAACATTACAATCACCTAAAAAGTGCTCACAACGATTTAAGGACTACACAATCATCAATACAGCAAATGAAAAAACTTAAGAAAGGGAAAAAATTTCTTATTAAGAAGAACACAACTCAAAAGAATCCTTACAAAAGTATCTCGATCATGTGCATTATTTTTTTATTTTATTTGTTTAAGTACCCTGCAACAAGCAAAATTACATAACTTCATGTGGCTTGAGAAGATTTGTTAATGTTTGATTGTTGGTTTAAAAAATTGTATAACATGCGGCAATTTTAAATTGCAACATTTTAAAATTGCAATTTAGAATATTTTTTTTTCAATTTTCCAAAAAAGTTGAAAAATAAAATAAAAAAATTGTCCTAATGAAAAATATTTACTATTCAAGAGTGTCCAGAGATCATATTGTGTAAACTTTCTTAACTTAACTTGAGTTTCATACTCGCTGTATCTGTTTAAACATTTTGTTGTTGGGTATTAGTAAAATTACTTAAAAGATGAAAGAAAACTTAGAATATCAAATCAAGATTAAAAGCGTAAAAAGTACTCGGCGAAACTTGGAAAAATCATAAAAAAATTTGTTCATAAAAAATTAAGTCACAAAATAACTACACAAAACACAGCTTAAGACTGTAATAATGAATTGAAAGAAATAAGAAGCAAAGTAACGAGTTTTTAAATAAATTAAATGATACTAAATAAACGAAAAACATTAAAAGTTTGTTCTAAACCTTGAACTGCTTTAATTATATAAAAGATGTTTTTTATAGAGGTATAGAACTTTAAGTTGGCATTACTTTTCAAGATGGCGACCGATTTAACAGCTCAGTTTGATTTGGCAATTCATCATGGATAGACTCATGCCTAAACAACGCTTGCAAATAGTGCAAGTTTAGATAGATTTATTGAAAGACACATTTGGTGACCGTCTATTTTCACGTTTTGGACCTGTGAATTGGCATCCAAGATCTTGTGATTTAACACCGCTAGACTACTTTCTGTGGGGCTATGTAAAGTCATTGGTCTATGCTGATAAGCCAAAAACGCTTGACCATTTGGAAGACAACATTCTCCGATATACGGCCACAAATGTTGGAAAAAGTCATCGCAAATTGGACGTCCAGATTGGGCTACATCCGTGCCAGCCGTGGCCGTCATATGCCAGAAATTATATTTAAAATGTAATGCCACAAGATTCTCTTTCAGATAAATAAAATTCATGTCAATCGAATAATCCATCGTTGTTTTATTGCAACTTAAAGTTCTATACCTCTATAAAAAACACCCCCTACTTCTTAGTAGCATCACTCACTCGTTTCTAAGTAATATGCTGCTGGATAGATTTGACTTTTTTCATTTTACCATACGTACGTATAGGTAAAATATAGTAATGGCTTTGAAAAATCGATGTCTGGATGTCAAAGTATCATTGCATTTTGAGGTCTCTTGAAACCGTTTTTACTATTTTGGTTATGCCGTCGGGGGGTAGATGGGTATAACGCTGTTTCTGTAAACACTCGGAAGGTATTTAGTATGTTCCTTTGGTATATGGAGATGAACAGCTGTATAGTTTTTAGGAATAATAGGGAAGGGAGGAGGGGTAGTTTACTTGACATACCAAACCGAAGATAATTATTTTTTCGATTCAAATATAGCTTTAACTTCCATTCTTTCTGTAATATATCTAAAACAATATGTGTTTCCATGAGGTATAGTAAAGTTGAGTGTAGGTCACTCCAGAATATTTTATAACGTTTTTCACAATTTGTAATTAAAACTAAATTAAATTTTCAATTCAATTATTTATTTAATCCGAATATTATTTTAGTTTCTGTTAAGGTCATACACATACGATGAGTGTCTTGGAGTTACAGGCACGTCAACAAGTGAAGAAAACATTGAAACAGTGAAAAATATTGTTTTGGAAAATCGTCGAATTAATAGAGATTCGATTCGATTTTCCGAAATTGCAGACGATATTGGCATATCAATCGGCTCATGGCATGCAATTTTCTCGAATGTTTTAAGCATGAAACATGCGATGTTTGTTCCAAAATTACTAAATTTTGAACATCACTTATAGGGACACTTTCTAATGTTTTTATACTAGATATTATGGACATAGTAATATCAACATGGTTAAAATTCCAAGTGTCTATAACGGTGCAAAATAATGGGTGATTTTTTTGAGGTTAGGATTTTCATGCATTAGTATTTGACAGATCACGTGAGATTTCAGACATGGTGCCAAAGAGAAAGATGCTCAGTATGCTTTGACATTTCATCATGAATAGACTTACTAACGAGCAACGCTTGCAAATCATTGAATTTTATTACCAAAATCAGTGTTCAGTTCGAAATGTGTTTTATCGACAAATTTTGTTCAGCGATGAGGCTCATTTCTGGTTGAATGGCTACGTAAATAAGCAAAATTGCCGCATTTGGAGTGAAGAGCAACCAGAAGCCGTTCAAGAACTGCCCATGCATCCCGAAAAATGCACTGTTTGGTGTGGTTTGTACGCTGGTGGAATCATTGGACCGTATTTTTTCAAAGATGCTGTTGGACGCAACGTTACGGTGAATGGCGATCGCTATCGTTCGATGCTAACAAACTTTTTGTTGCCAAAAATGGAACAACTGAACTTGGTTGACATGTGGTTTCAACAAGATGGCGCTACATGCCACACAGCTCGCGATTCTATGGCCATTTTGTGGGAAAACTTCGGAGAACAATTCATCTCAAGAAATGGACCGGTAAGTTGGCCACCAAGATCATGCGATTTGACTCCTTTAGACTATTTTTGTGGGGCTACGTCAAGTCTAAAGTCTACAGAAATAAGCCAGCAACTATTCCAGCTTTGGAAGACAACATTTCCGAAGAAATTCGGGCTATTCCGGCCGAAATGCTCGAAAAAGTTGCCCAAAATTGGACTTTCCGAATGGACCACCTAAGTCGCAGCCGCGGTCAACATTTAAATGAAATTATCTTCAAAAAGTAAATGTCATGGACCAATCTAACGTTTCAAATAAAGAACCGATGAGATTTTGCAAATTTTATGCGTTTTTTTTAAAAAAAAAAGTTCTCAAGCTCTTAAAAAATCACTCGTTATAAGGCCCGGTACTTCAAATTCCACTAGCTGTGGAGACACGCATAGTATCCTTTTATATTTGTCATAGCGTTTGTATCATCAAGTGCAATATCAAAACCTATGTATAATATTTAAAGAAACAAGCCCATATACATTAAAAATGGCATCGATATGGATACCCATCTTAGAATTTTAAATTTTAACATTAAAACCGTCTGTCAACAGATTAGATTAGGTTATGTATATCAAATTACTTTAACTATGGGGACATCCTTTAATTTATAATTTTAAATATTTATCCTTTTTATTATAAACGGCAAGAGCACTTTATTTTAATTATTAAATAAATAATTACATCTTGCGCTGTTACTAACAATTACTCTGGACTGAGGTTATTTCAGACTGTAGACTAGTAACTGTCGACTTTCTTCATCAGAAAGTTTCTCGTAATTGCTAACATTTGTCTAAGGTTAGCGGTCGCTTAGCATCTACTTTGTACTGTCTAACGTTAGCCAGAGTTGGACATTTACTCAACCTCTTCCCGGTACTG
Organism: Phasia obesa; assembly: GCA_949628195.1. Lineage (NCBI taxonomy): Eukaryota > Metazoa > Arthropoda > Insecta > Diptera > Tachinidae > Phasia > Phasia obesa. Next base: position 29,108,425 of record OX451218.1, on the reverse strand, counting down.
TATGTAATTATCGTATTCAATTTTCATACTAACCAGATGATAACTGAATTTTCCATGATCTGTCAGTTATCTAGCTTAAGGTACCTTGATTATATCCTTGCTGAAGGGATTTTGCCTCAGAGTTGTATTTAGGATTTAATCTTTATCAATAATAAAGGTTAAATCCTTTAGGATTTAATCTCATGCCATCCTTTAGTATTTAACCTTTATTCTAAAGGATTTCCCCTTTGTTAATGATAGTCAATACTGCAATCAGAAAAAATCTATCAGTGTCAAAAGAAAATATGATTAAAATAGAAACTTGTATCCACCTGTTATATATGAAATATACGCTATAATTGTGGCCTAAAAATAGTTAATAATTGTTTTACTAATATTATTTAACTAAAACAAAGATAACCTAGTTTTAAGTATAAAAACAGAATAGAAATAAAAACTACTGGTTTACTGTCATCTATAAATATAATTGTTTGCATACTATCAGCACATTTTTCATACACACACATAATGAAATAAAATTTAGAACATGAATTCATTATGAAATCCTTAAATACTCACACACATTCTTTTTAACTGACATATTCTAATACAAACCTAAATAAAAATAATATGCTTGAATCCTGGACAAAAAAATCTTGCATTACTAGGATGTTCCATTTGTTTACTTCCTTTCCTTCATGAAGTTGTAGTTAATACACACTTTTTAAACTCTAAGCTTGATTTTGTATCCTATTTTATATATATTTTTTTTTGGGTTCAATGCTCCGTTGGTAAACTATACTCAATTTTATACTGAATAAAACTTACATTTTCTCTTTTTTCTCTTGTGTTTCTGTTTGTTTTCGTCGCACTTGTATGACAGGTGGTGTCTGATGCATTTTATAAATTTAACAAAAATCTCTGAAAAAAATTTAATAAAAAGGAGATGCAAGAGCAACAGCTCCTAATGTAGCAACAGAAGGCAAAAAATCAACAATAAAATTTAAGCTGACTACAACAAAAGAAAAAACTATGTACATACATATATGAATATGTACACAAAGTTTTTGTTCATCTTTTATTATTATTCTGAATTCATGGTTAAAGTGATCTTAATATGTAATAGTAACAACATTATTTAATTGTACATTTTTAAACAAATCATATTATCGTCATCATATTGCCAATACTATAGCCATATGGTTGTAATAATACCAAAATAAAAAATGTGGCCAAAGATTCTCTAATGACCTGGCTTCAACAATTGCTGCAATACCTATGAGTAGAAGTTTAATCCCCAAGCTATGTGTGATAAAGTTAGATTAGAGAAGTGGTCAACTGTGTTTTCGTTTTGATTTTTCTGATAGATATTATTCTGGACATCAGATCTGTCATTAATCGAAATTATTACCGTAATGAATCTGACTGTTTCATCAAACTTGGTTCTAGCAAAAGCCCAGTCAACGTACAATGACAGTTTACAGCTCTTCTTATTGGTCACATTACTCCTGAAACCCCACAATACTCTCTCACTCTTCAAGGCTAATCAGTTCTACCTAAAATAATCATATTGACTTCCGTATAACAGAGAACGATTAAGAGTTCACTGCAGAACCCAACTTTTCTAGTTAATCAGCAATCTTATTCTAACTAACTTTTCAATGATCCATTATAACCACAAATTATTATTTTTTAAATTATCCTTTCCCCTCAGTAACAGCCTCTTTGCACTCGCAAATTAAATTAAATTAAATTTTTACTGCTCCTATTCAATTCTTTCAGCCGAGACTAAATGTCAACGATATAGTAACCTTTACATCTGTAGTTAAAGCCGCTAGAAATTCGGTCTGGAATACAATACATTCATACGAAAGCCTATACAATTTGTCAAAAAGAAAAAAAAGAGTCGTGGTTTTAAACAAGCAGTCCGCATTGTAAACAAGATAAATCCTTAAAAAATCGTGTAAATTGGCTCCTACTTCGACTGTTTAAATCAGAACTTACATACATGAACAAATTCATATACAATCATAATCTATAACATCAGTCTATACCGACGAGTTGGTCCAGACAACAAATAACTTAAGAGCGGTTTGTCGTTCTGATGACATTACTAGGGCTTGCACAATAATTTATTTATAAAATACACAGACTTCCTGCTAGTTCATTTTGTTATTGTTTGCTTTTAATATTTTTCATATTCAACCAGCATTTTTCTACTCTGTGAAAGACATCATCACACTCTGTAAATTTTGCAAACAAGGATATGTTTTCCTAATATACATACGAACGAACATGTAGAAGCCATCAAAGTATTCATGGCATTCATTCATGCCACATACGAGTATATGCACAGACACAAGCATAGACAAATATAATACTACCACAACTTACCCTCGGCCTCATTGTAAGGATAATGAATAGTAAAAATAAAAAATGAAAACGAATAAAACTTATAGTAGAACAAGTGGAATTTGAAGGGGAGGTAGATTCGTAATAAAAGAGAAAATATCAGCATCGAGAAAGGAAACGAAGAAATAAGGACATATTGAAAAAACCATTGAATGTATTTTAAGTAGTGTTTAGATGGAAAATTTTATGTATTTCTAAATGAAAATTTAGAGAAATTTAAACTAAATGTGTAAATAACGAACCGTGGTAAAACTTTTAAATAATAACTAAACGATTCCATTAAAATAATTAAATATTTTAGAGTAAAATGTTTGTCATTTAAACTTGTTCAGAAATAAGAATATTTATGGTGAGTTAAAATAAAAAAAGAGGGGTCAAAAATATTAACACGAGCCTTAAAAATTTCAAGATTTTTTAAAATTTTCTTGCTTTTGATTTAAAGTTTAAAGTGTTTGTGTCATCTTCAGGATGGCTTGATGCTTGAAGATTTAAAGAATTGTTTCCGATTACATTAAGTTTATTTAAACCTCACTTTATATTTAACATCAAATAACAAGCATATTAGAATATGCGTATTGCAGAAGTTTTCTTGTTCCATAGTGTAGAGTTTAACATCATTACATCCATACTGCATATATCCACACAGACATCTATAAACTATTACGTGAAATCGTTGAGTACCGTTGATTCAGGCCTCAGTTAGAAAGCCTCGTACAAGCAAACCTGACAAAAATTCTTGCAAAAAAGTCTTGCTTACTTTTGACTGTAGCAGGCATAGAATAAAATGTAAATCAACGTCTGCATATTACTGTTCAAAAGATAAGTTATTTGTACCAAAATACATATTTTATGGAGACACCATTTAATTTTAATACTAGCTGTTTTAAGCAATAGCAATAACAACATAGCATACCCATACTACGTAATTTTAAAGTGTATATCAAGAGATAAGGCATTCTTCATCAGATTAAGTCACACATAGAGACAACATTTAACTTTTATTTATTAGATGTACGGACACTGCGTAAATTTTAAATGTCTGTATATAACGGTTAAAATACCGTTACAACATATATATGCCCCAAATATATCAACTATGGGGACACTCTTTAGTTAGACATAACTTTAAATTGTATATTTGTTGTTATAGCGGGTATAATATTTCACACACCGTGTAAATATCTGGTATATGTATATGTATAATGTGTAAAAGATAAGATCACATATGAGCTAGTTTTTTCAAAAAACTTACTTAACGGTTATTTTACTGAGCTATAGACACCTTCTCTCCTTTGTTACAAACACAATTTGATTAAAGTTTTATTTTGGCATAAAGTAAACCAAAACAGTTTTGCTATACAATGTAACCCCACAAAAATTTCTTTTGAAAGTGGAATAAGTCTTTATAATAATAATTATAAATAAAACAATTTTCTTATTGCAATTATTATTGATTATTGCTACTTCAGTGCACGCTGCTGCACATACTACTGAAGCCTGTTCCACACTATAATACTGAGTATTAAAATTTGCATTGAATTTTGCAACAAAGAAATCATATGTAAATTGTTGTGATTATTAAAAAATCTAAAATAACAAAACATTTCGTTTTCGCACTATCACACTTCAAATAAAATGAAAAATCAAGCAAATGAACAAACCGAGAACGAAACATTGAACAGCGGCGGTTAAAAATTCTTTTATTTATTTTTTTATTTGGAAAAAAGGGAATACCAAAATACCTCAGCAAAATTAATATGTTATCGCTAGGGTTTGGGAAAGCCTATTCCCGGGCGGGAATTTCCGGAAAAAGCTATAAATAATTTTACGGGAAAATTTTTGCTAATATCCGGGGAAACGGGAATAAATTTAAAATCATGAGCACTTTAACGAAAATACAATTTTATTACCTGTAGGGACACCCTTTAATTTTGAAATTTTTTAATACTTTTTTTTTGACAGCTATACTGATGCGTACTTTTTTCAATGTTAAATTGGTGCCCTATAGGGTTTAAAAGATACCTAAAAATAAAATATAATGTATGGGAACACCCTTTAATTTGTAAAATAATGATATTTTTAAAAGGAGACAAATATGTAAGCATATCCTTTCTGATAAAAGTAAAATTTTTAAATTTGGTTCTCAATTGAACGCTCTATACAAGCAACTCATTTGAACCAATTTCAATGAAAAAGTTGCTGTGTAGAATAAATAAATTCATGATAGCTTTTTCTCTTATTCTTTGTAACAAAAGAACCTCATTGCAGGGAAAGTCATCTTCTTTTGCCCTTTCTATCACCAAATTAAAAGAATTCATAACGATATTGGACGTGTTTTTTTTCTCATATTTTATGGTTGAATTTAAAGCACAAGAGTATTATTTAATTTATTTATTAAGTAACAGAATTCAACTAACTATTCTCCTTAAAAAAATTTACTTCAATACTGGCAGCACGAAACACAAATATATTAAAATAACAGGCTTCTTACAATTTGAGGTTATGTTGTTGTGAACAGCTAATTTTACTTCTGAATTGTCTAAAACTTAACTCAAATATTTATCTTAAAAAAAGTTACTTATACAGAACAGTTAAACTAAAAAAAGTTGCTTATAAAGAATGTTGTTTATGGAGAGGTTGCTTATATAGAGCGTTCACTGTATGTATATCTTATAGAAATGTTTAATTATAACCATTTTGAAAACTCATCATTATAAATGGTTGCAAATTACTTTTTCGTCGTTTATCTTATAATTGTTACGTCAATTATAACTATGTCTCGCTAAGATCAGTTTTTGAATCGGGCTTATTCACAGCCTATATGAAAAACCCAAAAATAAAAAACCATTAAACAAATTAGAGTGAAGAGAAAACGAATGGTTATTTTCATATTATTTATGTCGAATGTCATCGGACATTGCCTAGAGAATTTATTTGATTATCCCTGTTTCTGATTTTAAATTTCAGACATGTAAAAGTTCCGTATTTAGACTCTTTACTTATGAATGTGTGTCTTTTTGCTTTTTTAAAAAAGGAACTTTAAAAACAAATGTTATAGATTATTTGGGTAATTCCAAGTCAAATCAACAAAAAAAATGTTTTCAAATTTACCACTCCCGATTTTATTGAAACTTTTTTTATTTATATTCGTTGACTCCAAATATGATTTTTAAAAAATTCTATCTCTTACAGTTTTTTCGCTACACAGTTATCAAAATTGGAAAATGTCGTATTAAAAATATTCTAAATCCAGTTCTATAAGTCCTAGAAAGTTGAGTAATAGCTCATTTTAAAGGGTACTTCATACGCTTTAATTTGGTATCAATCATGAATCATGAAATTTTTTAACAAATTTTTTTCTGATGTTTAAAAAAAACTTTTATGAAAATCTTTGAGATAGTGTCTTTTAATTTTTTTTTTAAATTTACATATATTTTTTAACGTGGCTTAATAGTACGCCATAAAAATTTCAGAGTGGGACCATGGTGGGATCAAAAGTTATATTAAAAAAACTTCATTTTGACTCATTATAAACTGAAAAATAGAAACTGGCTAACAAAGGTAAGAAATATTCCTTAAAAATGAAAAATATGTACTTTTTTTAACATAACTTCTGATCCCACCATTTGTTGAACTTTTTATTATCGTAAGCTTTTTAATATTTATTGATATTTATTGATTTATTGATAGTAAGAATATCTAGACGTGATGTATTTCTAATTTAAAAATAAATTAATTTTCCCACTGTGCAGTGTGGAACATATACATATATTTCCTTATTCTTCCCTTTTCTTATTGTCAACGTTCCTTTAACAGTTTTATGGTTTTAGTTTGTGTATTTATCCAGGAGTTGAAATTGTGCAGAAAGTAAAGATGCGGACTAAAAACATTAAAGGTTTACTTACCCTACAGTATTTAAACGTATAACTAGTTTTCCAAGAAATATTATTTTTTGGAATTGGTTTGTTTGAACTACTGTCATAAGTTATTGTTGCTGTTGCTATTCTATGTCCGGCTTCTGCTGTTGTTATTTCTAAATTATCCCTGTGTATATATGCACATAAATACAGTGAACTCGCACAATTATTTGCTTCCTTAGTGTCCTTCTGTTTATCTTTATTAAAACTTTTGCCTTTTTAACCGACTTCAAAAAAAGAAGGAGGTTATCAATTCGTCTGAATGTTGCTTTTTTTTATGTTTGTGCCTTCAGAACTCGGTCATTTCTGAACCGATTTTAAAAATTTTTGCGCCATTAGAAAGGTTATGGCTACAGATTGGTCCCATTTTAAAAACAGTTTAAAAGTTTAAAAATTAAAGGGTGTCCCCATACAACATACATGTTTTTTACGTGTATTATGAAATTTGTAGGTCACCCATTTAAAATTAGAAAAAAGTGCGTATCACTATAGCTCCCAATAACAAAAAGTAAATAAAAAATAAAATTAAAAATTAAAGGGTGACCCCATAGGTGACGTAATTTCACCTTTATGGTCCTATCTTTTGAACCCTTATAGACAAACACTTGAAAGTTGCACAGAATGTTCGTTACTATGTCTGTTATAATAAGTATAAATATTTAAAATTAAAAATTAAAGGGTGTCCCATTAGTTGGTTTATTTTGATATATATATGGCCAAACTTTTGAACCGTTATAGACAGACAGTTGAAATTTACAAAGAACTTGTATTGCTAAGTCCGCTAAAATAACAAGTGTAAAATATGAATTTGGAAATTAAAGGGTGTCCCAATAGTTAATGTAAAAGTGATATATATGGCCAAACTTTTCAACTGTTATAGATAGACAGTTGAAATTTACAAAGAACCTATATTGCTTAGTCCGCTATTACAACAAGTATAAAATTTGGATAAATTAAAGGGTGTCCCAATTATTGATGTAATTTGACCATTATGTCCTCATCTTTGGAACCGTTATAGACAAACACTTGAAAAATAGACAGAGTGTTCACTACTATGTCTGGTATAACAACAAGTATAAATATTTAAAATTGGAAATTAAAAGGTGTCCCAATAGTTGATGTAATTTGATGTATATGGACACAAAGTTAAATTTTACAAAGAATCTGCATGACAAAGTTCTCTTTAACAAGTATTTATATTAAAATTTGAATTTAAAGGGTGTCCCAATAGGTGACGTCATTTGATGTATATGACCCTATCTTTTAAATAGTTATTGACAAACTCTTAACAATTAGACAGAATGTCCATTACTATGTGTGTTAAAATAAGTATAAATATTTAAAATTATAAATTACAGGGTGTCGCAATAGTTTATGTAATTTGATGTATATGACCAAACTTTTAAGCCGTTACAGACAGACGGTTGAAATTTACAATGAACCTGTATTGCTACGACCGCTATAACAAGTATAAAATTTGAACTCGGAAATTACAGGGTGTCGCAATAGTTAGTGTAATTTTATGTATATAGCCAAACTTTTTATCCGCTGTATACAGACAGTCGTTTGGAATTGGTTTGACCTGAAAAAGCACAGAACCCTGGGGTCTTGTGCCCCTATATACTCCGGAAGTACTGCTCCCCAGGTAGAAAATCGACTGATATTTGTTTTAGATTATTGAATTCAAATATTAGTTTTTTTTTATCTGAATTGACAGTTTGTGCAATGACATTTAAAAAATCCCGCTACAATCTTCCTCGAATATAATATAATCATTGTATAATTACCGTCTTAAAGAAACATGATTTTAAGTTTGTTTTGAATTCGTTTTTTTTTTGCAAGAATTATTTATTATTATTATTTTTTTTTTTGATATTGTAAATAAGCCGATTTTGTTGTTCGAAATAATTTATATTGAATTTCGTAAGGAAGCTACCGTGCACCTCCTATGCCAAATAAATGTATAATTGCTTATACGGGGATTCCCTAAAATTATAAAATATACAATAATTTAAATAATAAATAATTGAAAAAAAAAAATGTTCACGTTTTAGAGCCTTCAACCTTTGTTCACGTTTTAGAGTAGTAAATGTAAAAAAATTAATGTTCATATTTCTGGATGTTCATGTTATTGGATGTTCACGTTTGTGCGAGTTCACTGTACATACATAAATATACATACATACCCGTATATATTTTACAATTTTATGTATGAGTATAAATTCACATTTGGTTTTAAATTGTTACTAAGTATCACATATTAAGGGTTATATTTATTTGTAATTTAGTTAAAATTTAATCAAGATTAAATGTATGTACTAAACGTGAGCGCAAGATGTTAAAAAGTGTACAGTATTGCATGGTTTTGAAACGCAAATAATGATTGTATGTGTAGTGGAATATTACTAAACAGTAAATACAGAGAACAAGAGAGCAAACAGTGCAAAAATTAGAGCACCCCATTTGAGCGGACAGTTTTATCAATTGTACAATAAATATGCTGAGCATTTCATATTGTTCACTAGTGTATTTTACTTAAATTTCCTTGAGAGTAAAATCTCTGATTTTTGAGAGAAAAAATTAAATTAGATTTTTTTATTCATCAATAAATAAATTAATATACATAAAATAACTAAAATACAAAGTACAAACCCTTGCTTTTAACATCATACATTTACATACATGTTGTTGAAACAAAATAATCACTACTGAAATTTTATGTCAAACAACAACAAATATTGCATTGGTTGGAAGAAGAGCAAATGCTATTGTATGTTTTTATTTAAGAGCACAACAATATTTGTATACACATGAAATCAAGTGCAAGAAAAAAGAGACCAATTCATTATTGTACATTATGAAGTTAGTCTAACAAGAAGTTTTATGGTCACGTTTAGTATGTACATATATATGTATGTAGATTATTCTTAGAAAACATATGATAGGTAAATATAGACTTTTTTTATTCATATTGTGTTTATTGTATCTTCAAAATATATGAAATATTTTCTATTTTTCCTTCTTGATTTTAAAATTGGGATGAAACGGGATTCTAATGTAAGTAATATAAATGGATCATAAGTTAAAATTATATTTTTGATCTTTTAATGCTAAAAACCTACTGTTGTATACTGAACCTTATGGCGTTTTCTTTTCTGACAAAAATGTTGCATATATTTTACACTTAATACATTTTCGTGTTCTTTTCTACAAAAAATATCAGAGTGTGAATAAACATCATGTTCTTTTCTAAATATGTCGCACCTGGTTTTAGGTAAATATGCTACATATTTTACACTCATATATTATTCAGGGTGAATTAAAATTTTTATGTGAATAAATATTTTATTTGATACGTCACATAGGCATAAATGTTAAATGTAAAATCAGTTTGCTTTTGTGTTCTTTTGAAATAAAAAAAAGGTCACATTTTTCAAGGGCTGGGTGATCATTAAAAAGAATTACCCATGATATAATAATAGAAGGTAATTCCTTTCTCTCTTTTAGTCGCCATATTAACGTTCTGACGTTTGCGGGAATTATTTCAATTTGTGCTACCATATCACATACTTTGTGAAATCCCATTTTGCGTTTTTTCCTTTATTTGAAATTTTTAAAATAAAAAAAGAAAGAAGCCTTAAGTATATGTGTATAAATAAACAAACGAAATTTTTTTTCCATATCGTAGTAATAAGCTTTTGCAAAAATTCACAAATAAGATTTTTTAATTTCCCTATATCTGACAAAAGTGTCTAAGTTTCCATTTTCTTATTAAGTAAAACTTACCAACGGCACCCCTGTTATATTCATTAAAGCAAATATATTTTTTAAAATAGATGGGAAGCTAATCTGTCAGGAGTATCAAAAAAAATTGACAATTTCAATATCATAGGAACTTAAAATAAAAAAGTTTGGTTAATTTTTTTATGAATGATTAATTCTATTATGAAATATGGTGATACCATTTTTGAGCGGTTTTATATTCACCCTTATTCTACTTGGCTACGGCGACATCGTCGTCACTTTTGACCTTTATATTGATGTCAACTTCAATTTGATTATAATCTTGTATTTCCTAATGCTCTTATGACGACGTCTACTGCTTATCGATAACACTGTTCAAATTTAATGTTTTGGAATGATTTCAAATGCTTAATAAGAATCTCATTTAAGTTTTTTTCTATTACGTCGGAATTTTCCATTTCTTCAACTAATTTTCCGTATTGGGTCAAATTTGTTATTTAAATCTTTTTTTCTATTTTAAATTTTGTTGACACTTCAGTCGTTTTTAAAAACCAAGGCGATTAAATCGCCGTCGGTAAAGAAAAATTCAACGTCACATATTCTTACAAAATACAAATTAAATTAAAAAGTCATCGATTAATGTTGATGTCGACAAAGGAAATATCAATTTAATTTAGTGAAAGGTCGTCGTATTATGTCGACAACGTCAAATGTAATAGGAGTGATTATCAAGAAATTCATCAATAAGAGTGTATATGTCTTAAACCGTTATATATACTAAGCTATCTAAGTACTTACGTTGTCTACCTAAAGCTACAGAATTGTTAACATCAAAGGTTTATTAGAATTAAAAAAAATATCAATGCACTTACTGCCAGTATTCAACTTTTTATAGTTTTTTTTTGCCAAATTTCCATTTTTTTACGGTAATTATTCATTTGGCAATTTTTAATTTTTTTTTTGGTTGTGATTTTTCTTATGGTCAATTAGCATGCAGCTTAATAAAGATTGTAATATAATTTTTTTCTCTATATAAAAGTGTACTTATAAAAGATTAAGCAAATCATAATCTACAACAAGATTTATTTCCCATAAGTTACATTATTAAACCAAAGTACGTTTTTATTTTATGTTATTTATGTAAATTACACACTTTTTAAAATAATTTCCAAAATAATTTTTTTTCGTCTCTACTTGTGGCAACACTTTTTTTGCTGTTTACATAAAAACATACTTCAATAATTCCGGCAAACTTCAAACATTTTTGAAATTGAACTACCTTGTATTATTATATCATGGTATTACCTATTAATAAGGCAAAATATTTTTTCAGAAAAGAAAATGTTTCTGGAACGCAAACGGCTTACGCCAACACAAAAATGAACTCGAGTACTTCTTGAAGAACCAACAAATTGATGTCATGATGGTTTCAGAGACTCATTTAACAACAAATAGCTTTTTTAAAATCAATGGCTATATATTATATGACACTAAAGACCCCTGTGGCAGAGCATGTGGTGGTTCAGCAATACTAATAAGGGCTCGAATTAAACATCATTTACTGTGTGATTTTTGTGAGGACTACCTTCAAGCAACAAACATCTGTATTGAAGAATATCAGCAAAACTTTGTTATTTCTTCGATTTATTCACCTCCTAGATTTCAAATATCAGAGAGTCAATATATCAACTTTTTCAAATCACTAGGTCCCTGTTTCATAACATCAGGCGACTACAACGCTAAACATACGTTTTGGGGATCACGCCTAATAACTCCAAAAGGTCGTGTTTTGTTTGATACAATTTCAAAAATGCGTCTGAATGTGATATCAAGTGGACAACCCACCTATTGGCCTACTGATCGACAAAAAATACCTAATGTTATTGATTTTGGCGTGACTAAAGGTATTTCGAGAGAAATGATTAAGGTTGAAGTGTCACTCGAATTATCCTCAGATCATTCACCCACTATTGTCTATATATGGAATCAGCAAAATATCGTGTCGCCAACAACTTGCACAAGCATTAATTGGTTGAAATATAAAAAGTATCTCAGTACTCATTGTTCGGAAAACATACCGCTAAGAACACCAGAAGATGTGGACCAGAGTCTAATTTATTTTGATCAAAACCTTAAATCAGCTGCCCAACATGCGACAGAAACCAGACAACCAGCTAGATACAATCAAATATATTTTGTAGATGTCGAGCGGCTCTTGGCTGAAAAAAGAAAAATTAGAAGAGAGTGGCAAGCACACAGATCTCCTCAACTCAAATCTAGACTTAAAGATTGCACGAAACGACTAAGACAGCTGCTAGAATCTCGAAGAGTAGCGTCTCTGAAAAATTACTTGGAAGACCTCGACGCAACGGCTCAATCAGATTATTCATTATAGCGTGCATGTAGGAACCTTAAAAGACCGGTCGTACGTAAGCCTCCCTTGCGAACTTCTTGTGGAGACTGGGCAAGGAATGATACCGAAAAAGGCAATTTGTTTGTTGGACATTTGAAGAAGGTTTTCACCCCAAATGTATGTACTGATATAGCTGAGTTACCATCAATAGAGACTAGTGCCGTAGTACCCCTAAGATTTAAATTTAGCGATATTGAAAGGGCAATAGCGGATTTAAACACCAAAAAAGACCCTGGCGTTGATAAAACAAGTAACAAGATGTTAGTTGAGTTGCCCCGTATAGATCGCAGAATTATTCTGTTTGTTTTTAATGCCATCTTACGTCTTGAGTACTTTTCCACAGAGTGGAAGGTCTCTTTGATAACTATGATTCCTAAACCAGGAAAAGACCACACAAAAGTAGAATCATACAGACCTATAAGCCTTTTATCAAACATGTCAAAGTTGTTTGAGAGAATATTAATAACTAAGCTGAATCCAATTCTTAGCGCGAAAGGATGCATTCCGAACCATCAATTCGGCTTCAGAAAACAACATAGTACGATCCAACAAACACACAGATTAGTAAATGTAATTAAAACGACCTTTGAAGAAAAAAAAAAAATACTGTTCTGCGCTCTTTATTGACGTTTCTCAAGCATTCGATAAGGTTTGGCACGAAGGCCTAATATTTAAGCTAAAGCTGAACTTGCCCGAAAACTTGTATAAGCTCTTAAAAGATTATTTAACGAATCGCAAGTTTTTATTAAAAGAAGGTGACTTTTTAAGCTCGCCACAGCTCATTGAAGCCCGAGTTCCCCAAGGTAGTATTTTGGGACCAATTTTATATTTACTGTACACATCGGATATGCCAATTAGCACCCTAGTCCACACATCAACTTTTGCAGATGACACAGCTTTTTTAAGTATTCATGAAAGTGCCCAAGTAGCTTCACAACTTTTACAAGACCACATACTCAATTTGGAAAAATGGCTAGAAAAATGGAGAATAAAAGTGAATGAACAAAAATGCACTCACATAACTTTCACACTGCGTAGGGACTCATGCCCTTCTATTCGCATAAATAACCAAATGATACCACAGCTTTCAGACGTTAAATACCTGGGTATACATCTTGACCGTCGCCTTACTTGGAAAAGCCACATTGACTTCAAGTTAACACAAATGAAACTAAAAGCAGTACAACTAAATTGGCTTATTGGCAGAAACTCCACCCTGAGCTTAGATTGTAAACTTCTACTGTACAAGCCGGTCCTCAAACCAATTTGGTGCTATGGGATTCAGTTATGGGGCACTGCCTCAGCTAGCAATGTAGAAAAAATTCAAAGGCGCCAAAATAAGATTTTACGTATTATTACATCTGCTCCCTGGTATATAAAAAATTCGAACATCCACAAAGACTTAAACATGCCATCAGTTAAAGCAGAAATAGCGAAACATGCAGTCACATATCTAAAGAGGCTTGAATCTCATCCAAACCCTTTGGCGAGTAACATGCTGAATGAACCTGTTTACATTCGACTAAAAAGAAGAGATACTGCTTTTCTTGGCCGTACATTAGAGGGATGACCTGCAAATGATTTCGAAATCCGTGAAACAAACATTATTTTTGTCTAGCACTGGCTGGACTTAAAAAGAATATTTTATTTTAGACTTAAGATACGAGTAATTATTGTTAGTTCAAAAATATTGAAGATACAATAAATAAATTATGAAAAAAAAAAAAAAAAAGAAAATACCATTCATTTATGAAAAAATATCAAAAAAATCTACTAAAACAAAAAGGGGACAAGAATTGTGGGCCATGAAATACGGTAAAAAATGTGATAATTTTTTAATTTAAACCCAAAAAAATAGAAGAACGATTATAAATTAGCCGGATCTAAGTAATTTCTGAACAGATTTTTATTTAATTTTTTTTATTTTAAACATTTTAATATTTTATGGGACACCTCGTACAACTCATGTGATTGTAACGTATCTTCTAAACCGGTCACCGTCTTTTATCTTTGGAACCGTAATAGGTATAACTTTTGTAAAACTGTTGCCGCTATAGCAAAAAATGCTAAAACTTATAGGGTGTTCCAATAGATGCATACACCTAAAATTTACATACAGCAATTAAAACTTAGTTCGCTATATAAACAAAATTAATAAAAGAAATTAAAGGGTGTTCCGATAGTGACGTGATTTGCATGTATATGGCATAAGTTTTGAGCCATAATAGGTATACTTAGATGGTGTATAACCGTTGCAGCTATAACAACAAACACTAAAACTTATAGTGTGTTCCGAAAGTGATGTGTTATTTGCGCTTATAACGAGTGATTTTTTAAGAGCTTGAGAACTTTTTTTAAAAAAAAAACGCATAAAATTTGCAAAATCTCATCGGTTCTTTATTTGAAACGTTAGATGGGTCCATGACATTTACTTTTTGAAGATAATTTCATTTAAATGTTGACCGCGGCTGCGTCTTAGGTGGTCCATTCGGAAAGTCCAATTTTGGGCAACTTTTTCGAGCATTTCGGCCGGAATAGCCCGAATTTCTTCGGAAATGTTGTCTTCCAAAGCTGGAATAGTTGCTGGCTTATTTCTGTAGACTTTAGACTTGACGTAGCCCCACAAAAAATAGTCTAAAGGAGTCAAATCGCATGATCTTGGTGGCCAACTTACCGGTCCATTTCTTGAGATGAATTGTTCTCCGAAGTTTTCCCTCAAAATGGCCATAGAATCGCGAGCTGTGTGGCATGTAGCGCCATCTTGTTGAAACCACATGTCAACCAAGTTCAGTTGTTCCATTTTTGGCAACAAAAAGTTTGTTAGCATCGAACGATAGCGATCGCCATTCACCGTAACGTTGCGTCCAACAGCATCTTTGAAAAAATACGGTCCAATGATTCCACCAGCGTACAAACCACACCAAACAGTGCATTTTTCGGGATGCATGGGCAGTTCTTGAACGGCTTCTGGTTGCTCTTCACTCCAAATGCGGCAATTTTGCTTATTTACGTAGCCATTCAACCAGAAATGAGCCTCATCGCTGAACAAAATTTGTCACATTTGAACATTTCGAACCGAACACTGATTTTGGTAATAAAATTCAATGATTTGCAAGCGTTGCTCGTTAGTAAGTCTATTCATGATGAAATGTCAAAGCATACTGAGCATCTTTCTCTTTGGCACCATGTCTGAAATCTCACGTGATCTGTCAAATACTAATGCATGAAAATCCTAACCTCAAAAAAATCACCCATTATTTCCTGAGATGTAGAAGGCAACCACTTAAAATTTGCGGACAGTAATTAAAAGTATGTTCGCTTTATAAAAAAGTATACAAAATCAGACCTAAAAATTAAAGGGTGTTCTGATAGTGACGTGATTTGCATTAATATGTTCTAATTTTTAAACCATAATTGATAGACTCTTAAAATTTTTGCAGCTGGTATACTACTACGGCCTCTATAACAAATAGCAAAAAGTAAAGGGCATTTCGACAGTGTCGTGATTTAGACGTACGAGTATATAGGTAGACTCTTGAATTTTTAAAAGTAGATGTGTTGCCATCGCCGCTCCTTACATTTAAACAGTAATAGGCTGACACTTAAAATTTACACAGATTATATTTGGCAATATCTACTGTAACAACAAGAAATGCAAATATAGTTAATAAAAATAAAAGGAAGTTCCCTAGATGTCGCGAAATTGAGAAATTTGACCTTCTCTTTTAAAACTTATTGGCAGACGCTTGATCTATACAATGGGTATTTGGTCTATTGTATTGTTGTAGTATAAAAAATAATACGTGAAAAATATAAGAACTTGTATTTCTACAGTTATACTCAATATAGCACGGAACACAACGTGCGTGAGTCTGCCTCGGACTTGACTGATTTATTTAAGAATTATGGACCAATATTGTCGTTGGCTCATAATGCGTACCAAAAGGGAACCCTTGTGAACCTCGGGTGAACATCTAAATATTCACCTACACGGTATAGAACATTCTTCCCCAACGTTTGCACCAAGGAAGATTCAGTTTGAGGTTAAAGTTCAGGTTGCTAAATCGTTTAATTTACCATGGTGATTTGGAATGAGCGACTGAATAAGAAACGGTCGCCAGAGACTATTAACATCGATCTACCGTAATTGGGAAAACCGATACAGAAAAACTAAAAAAATAAAATTTACAAATAAAGTTTTGACGTAAGGTTTAATTAAGTTCATATTATTCTGTCTAATTTAAAGGAATATTTTTTAGAAACTAGGTTTTTAATTAATTAAGAAACATGGGATAAATTTAATTGAGACACAAGCAGAATGTAATGCATTTTCTGGATCACTCAACCGTCTTCAGCCAATCTAATAGAATTCGAGAAAATTATATTCAATCATCTATCGTCAGTTGGTGAGAACAAAGTCTACTATCACCTATAGCTTCCCTTTGCTTTTAATGCTTTTCTTTCTATATTTACCACCTTATATTTATTTTCTCTAATGTTAGTAAAGGCTGGGCATATTTTAGGCAAAGGGAAAGTTTATTAAGCTATTCGTTAGAAAATTGGATTTGAGAAAAGTAGGATGCTGGCCCTCCTTTCTTAGATTAATGATAGGACTGTTTTGTGTTAAATGCAACGTTGTAGTCTTGCTTTACCAAATAAATATTCATGTAGTTTATCTAATTGTCTATGACGTTAAGGTGTGCTGCAACCATTCAGGCTATATGACTGACCGACTTCTCACTCTAGCTAGCATTCACAGGAATCTAAAAATCCATTGCCCGGGAAACACTTGGTTTAGAACCGGAAGTAGTGTGCTACGTGGACATTCAAACAGAGGAATTGTTAGTGTTCACTCCCAAGTGAATAACATTCATAAAAATGTCCACACCCCTCTAGAAAGTCCCAAATCCCATGCGTAAGTACAAACTTTAAAACCTATAACCGTGAAAAGCTGCATTCATGAAAAACGGATTTTAATTGTGAAATTTTACTATTGGAAAGGTGAAAATTTAACTGTAATACATACTTCGCATTTTTTAGCCAGTTAACCATGATAACCAAATTTTTCCTAGCCACTTTTGTTTAAAGTTTTGAACAATTATCCTTGGTTTCAGCAAGTCATCGCCACGAGTCATATAGACAATTCAATTGGTGTATAGAAAATTTTCGATTTAGCGACGTTAATTGGCCGCTACATTCCTGGCTGGACTACTTTTCTGAAACCAATAATAAAATTACCAAGTTCACGTGAACAAACGAAAAACAACTGTTACAAGTGAATGTATAAAGAAACTTTTTTTAGTCTTTTTAATTAAACTAAAGTTTTAGTTTTTTTGTTGCTTTATGTGATCAATCAGGAAACAGTCGTGGGAATGATAAAGAATTGTGATTTATGTAACGACAATGGAGTATATAAATGACAAATATTTATTCACTCAATCTTTTCCCAGATTTACATACCCTACCACCACATACATAGTAATCATTATAAATTATATCTTTTCATTTGTTTTTCATGTTCCCATTTTTTTAATAAAAATTGTATGAAGAAAAATGCTTAAATGATGTGACTTGTATTGTGTTGATCCACAAATTCGTGAATTGAGAATGACTGAATTGTTGTCATTACAGATGTGAAATTGTTTCATTTATTAGTTGTTACCGCCTGGTTTACGAAGCTTAATAAATTTATATGAATATAATGGTGGCTGGTGTGATTGAGCAGTCAAAGGTTGTCTGGCGTACGGTCTTTTGTTCATTTATTAAGTTTGACTATTCCTTTGCTAAACACATTCACAAGAAAATAAAATTCACACAAACACAAAAATGTGTAAGTAGGACAAGTCCTTGAAAGAGACGACCTCAGACGAAATTTTTGGATAGAACTTAACCTCATTTTTAACACGCTTAAAAATGGGAAGGTTATCAATACGTCTGTATGTTGTTTGTTTATATTTGTGCCCGCTGCACTCAGTCATTCCTAAACCGATAGTGAATTATTTGTATCAGAAAGACTGGTCTCATTTAAAAAAAAATCATAATTTTAAAAATTAAAGGGTGTACCCATGAAGAACATACATGAATTTTACGTGTCACTAATTTAAAATTTTAACAAAGTACGATAAGCACTATAATCAATAAGAAGAAGTGATAAAAAATAAATTTATAAATTAAAGGGTGTCCCTATAGGTGACGTAATTTGATCTATATTTCCCTATCTTTTGAGCCATTACAACCAAAGACTTATATATGACAAGTATAAATATTTAAAATTAGAAATTAAGGATGTCCCCTTAGTTAATGTAATTAAATGTATAAGGCGAAACTTTGGAACCGTTACAGATAGATACTTGATATTTACACAGAAAATATATATAGTAAATAACATTTGTGTATATGGGCTCATGAACTTATAATCAATTGATGTTTATGCAGAGCCCTTCTTACTATATCCGCAGTAACAAAAAAATTTCATGTTAAGGGGTGACTCCATGAGTAACTTAATTTGACTTATATTTATTTATCTTTTGATATACTTTATTAGTATGTGTAATACTATCTACGCTATAATAGCAAGTATTGTGAATTATTGGTGTCCCCATAAAAGACTTATTTTAGTGAAAATCTTATCTTTTGAACAGTAATAGGCAAACTCTTGAAAGTGAGCCGGGTGGGCCACTACTCAAGACACAAATTTTCCTTAACATTTTCTTACCGAAACCCACTCTCCGAATTCCAGCTATATTGTAATTACTAGCGGGCTTGGTGGGCTGCCGTAGTTACAAATCTTTCGTTGTCAATTTTTTCCGGTTACATATTCGCCGAGACCTACTAAATTGCAGCAATCTAGCCAAAGTGGTAGTGCCCTATAATATTGAAGAGTGACTATTATTAAAATACGTAATTTTTATACCTTCATATATCAGGAAGCCTTCCCTACTAACTTCACCAAACATATAGATTGCCTTAAATACAGTTTCGTTAATATTCTTATAGGAGGGTAGTTTGATAAACCTATGACTTTTTGCAGAATTACTCTAGTTAGGTATTATTTATTACTGGACTAGCGACTATTAGTTTGTTTTTGAAAACCATAAAAAACCTGTCTGCTTTCAATGGCTCGTTAATTTTATTTGGGAGCTAATTACAAAATTGATCTTTCTTTTTTTTAAGACAACACTATTACTAAGAAGCTTTTTGCTTGTCTGCAGAAAACACCCAGTCTTTGTAGGGAATCGAACTCACAACCTCCAGACCGATAGACTAGCGCGCTACCAATCGGTCTAACTGGAAGCAAAAGATGTCTTAAACATTTGTTTATTGATCTCCGTTACAGTCGTATCTGCACAAATTACGCCACACGCTTAGGTTGCCGTCGAGAAAGAAAGTGCAAGCGGTATCAACCGAGCGGGTACATTACATTTTACATGGAAATATGAAAAATCCAACCGCGCAATGGATAAAATGTTTGGTCACACTCCCATAAGCGCAACCATGTGAACCACTCAAAGTAGTGTTTAGCGATGTTTATGCGTAATCCGAACGAGATTTTGAGGATAAGGCGGGTGTGTCGTCCAACAAGTTCATGGCCACAGTTTGGGGGTTGCAAGAGGCGTCATTCACATCGATAACCTTAAGAAAGTTTAATATTACCGGCGAAGAGAATGCACAGATGCACACATGTGCAGTCACTATGGCAAAAATCTGTGAATTGCCTGGTCGAGCAAACTCTGCTGATTAGTAGCAGGGACCCATACTTTTTTTAAGTTTAAAGAAATGACTGGATGGTAAGAGATTTGATTCAAACGAAGAGGTCATCATTGAAACAAAGGCCTGCTTTGAGAGTTTGAGGAATCTTATTATTTAGAGGGAATAAAAACTAGAAAGTCACTACACTAAACGTATCGAGCTTAAAAGAATTGACGTTGAGAAATAAAACGCGTTTTTGCCGAAAAAAATGTATTTTATCTAAAAACCGACGGTTTTATCAAACTGAATATAAACCTTTATTAACAAAATACTTTCATAATAATATGTCAAGGAAATAAGGGATAATATCAAGAAAATTATGCTTCATTTATTATAAGAGTGATTTTTTAAGAGCTTGAGAACTTTTTTAAAAAAAAAAACGCATAAAATTTGCAAAATCTCATCGGTTCTTTATTTGAAACGTTAGATTGGTCCATGACATTTACTTTTTGAAGATAATTTCATTTAAATGTTGACCGCGGCTGCGTCTTAGGTGGTCCATTCGAAAAGTCCAATTTTCGGCAACTTTTTCGAGCATTTCGGCCGGAATAGCCCGAATTTCTTCGGAAATGTTGTCTTCCAAAGCTGGAATAGTTGCTGGCTTATTTCTGTAGACTTTAGACTTGACGTAGCCCCACAAAAAATAGTCTAAAGGCGTCAAATCGCATGATCTTGGTGGCCAACTTACCGGTCCATTTCTTGAGATGAATTGTTCTCCGAAGTTTTCCCTCAAAATGGCCATAGAATCGCGAGCTGTGTGGCATGTAGCGCCATCTTGTTGAAACCACATGTCAACCAAGTTCAGTTGTTCCATTTTTGGCAACAAAAAGTTTGTTAGCATCGAACGATAGCGATCGCCATTCACCGTAACGTTGCGTCCAACAGCATCTTTGAAAAAATACGGTCCAATGATTCCACCAGCGTACAAACCACACCAAACAGTGCATTTTTCGGGATGCATGGGCAGTTCTTGAACGGCTTCTGGTTGCTCTTCACTCCAAATGCGGCAATTTTGCTTATTTACGTAGCCATTCAACCAGAAATGAGCCTCATCGCTGAACAAAATTTGTCACATTTGAACATTTCGAACCGAACAGTGATTTTGGTAATAAAATTCAATGATTTGCAAGCGTTGCTCGTTAGTAAGTCTATTCATGATGAAATGTCAAAGCATTCTGAGCATCTTTCTCTTTGGCACCATGTCTGAAATCTCACGTGATCTGTCAAATACTAATGCATGAAAATCCTAACCTCAAAAAAATCACCCATTAGTTATACTTTTTAAACGATGGCATGGCTTTGATTATAGCTTTATAGTGAAAACAGACTAATAAAATTCTGTAAATATTCTTTGGCATTAATCAGTTTCATTAAAATTTTTATTATTTCACCCGTTTACAATAAGGTTGGTCCAATAACATTTCAATGACAAATCACAGCTTTATATGATGAAAACGAAGATGCAAAAATATTACAAAATTGAGACATGTATGTATATACACGCATACATATATGCACATAGTATTGGTTTATTATCAATCTATTAACATTAAAACATACAAACAAGACTCACCTTATATATGTATGTACGAGTATATTGTATTCCTAAACTGCCTTAAACGAATTCTTGAATTCTAAAAATTTACAACTGTCCTTTAAACAGATGTGTTGATATTATGTATGAGTTCCCGTGAGCCTTTTGACTTTTTTTAACATCTGAGTACTGTAAAAACAACAAGTCTGTCATTTTATGACTCGGTGTAGAAAAAAGATATTTACAACAAAGAAAAACTTCTCAACTTGTTTTAAAGTTTTGTCACAGACACATTAACATCGCAAGTCTTTCGCTCTCTGTAGTTTTAAACGATATGTTGTATTGAAGATTTCTTTTTTATTAAAAGAACAAACATGTCTTTTCAATTTACTTTTCTTATGGATAAGTAGGGGGTAGAAGCAACAAAATTGCCAAAATCATAAACAACAAACTCGCTTAGAATTTATTTGATTTGTTTAACATGTGTTTTCCAGTTCACCAAAAAAATGTTTTCGTTCATTTTCGATTTGCGAGTATGTAATGATTACTCTTTTTTGTAATAAAATAAAAATTCTTGAAAATTATTTATATAATTGTCAATCAATAAATTATTAGCAATCATTAGTTTAATGAATACCCCGTTAACCTTTCTTAAAAAAAAATATTTTTAGTTTATTAAAGTCATGTTTGCTGGAAGATATCGGCAATATGCAAGGCGAAGCTTCGTTGCGTCGTATCACCTTTTTTGTTTCTATGTGTGTTCGGCTTCATCTCGCAGACTGTATTTAGAAGAGTCCCAATGTCAACATCTTCCGATAGTGCACAGACTTGAATGTTACAGTATTTTACGCTCTATCAAAAAAAAAAGTTGGACCAATTACGCCTTTAAACCATAAGGCAAATAAAACAGTTACTCCTTGCGGATGTATTTGTTATCGATCAGACCCGACCAAACGCGTTGATGTGATAGGTGCCTTATCACTAAAAAATTAATTTCGACATCTTATTTATACATCCATTCCATAATCTGGTCTCTAGACTTCAATTCTTGAGTTATACAGATCTTGTATGAGTTTAAATGTAAATTCTTTGCAAAAATTCGCTGCGTTATAGAATACAAAAATCCCAGTTATCATAATAGCTATTCGTGGTTTGTCGGCCAAATTTTTTGCAAATTCTCTTCAGGACCGAATTTCAATTGTGCGCTCTGCAGTTCCAAAATTTTCAAGTCAAGCACGATTTGCATTTTTTCTGGAGCGAGAATGTGATGTCACACAAGAATCTACCTCTACTATTACAGCAGAGGTCCGATCTTCTAAAATTTTTTTTTTTTTTTTGTTTCGCATTTTTTTATTTATTGTATCTTCAATATAATTGAACTATCAATAATTACTCATATCTTAAGTCTAAAAATATACATGTTAAGTCCAACCAGTGCTGGACAAAAAAATGTATGTTTCACGGTTACTGTAATTTGTGGGTTATCCCTCTGATGTACGGATGAGAGAAGCAGTGTCCCTCCTTCTTAGTCGAATGTAACCAGGTTCAGTTAGTATGTTACGGGCCAGTGGATTCGGATGAGTTTCAAGCTTCTTTAAATACCTTATGGCAAGTTTAGCTATTTCTGCTTTAACTGATGGCACGTTTAGATCTTTATGGATGTTCGAATTTTTTATATACCAGGGAGCAGATGTAATAATACGTAGAATCTTATTTTGGCGCCTTTGAATTTTTTCTACATTGGTAGCTGAGGCAGTGCCCCATAATTGAATGACATAACACCATATTGGTTTTAGAATTGACTTGTATAATAAAAGTGTGCAGTCTAAAGCTAGAGTAGAATTTTTGCCAATTAGCCAGTTTAGTTGGACTGCTTTCAACTTCATTTGTGTTAACTTTGTTTTTATGTGCCGTTTCCATGTAAGGCGCCGGTCAAGATGTATGCCGAGATATTTGACATCTGAAAGCTGAGGTATTGTTTGGTTATTTATCCGAATAGGGGGGCAAGATTTTCTGCGCAGTGTGAGTACATTTTTGTTCATTCACTTTTATTCTCCATTTCTTCAACCATTTTTCTAAATTGGATATGTGGTCTTGTAAATATCGTGATGCTACTTCGGGTCTTTCGTGAATGCTCAAAAACGCTGTGTCGTCAGCAAATGTCGATGTGTGAACTCGGTTACTAGTTGGCATGTCTGAAGTATACAATAAGTATAAAAAGGGCCCCAATATACTACCTTGGGGAACTCCGGCTTCGATTGGCTGGGGTGAGCTCAAAAAATCTCCTTCTTTTACAATAAATTTTCGTTCGGTTAAATAACTATCTAGCAGCTTATATAGGTTTACTGGAAAATTCAGTTTTAGCTTATATATTAGGCCTTCATGCCATACCTTATCGAATGCTTGAGAAACGTCGATAAAAAGCGCAGAGCAGTATTTTCTCTCTTCAAATGTCTTCTTAACAACATTGACTAACCTGTGAGTTTGTTCGATCGTACTATGTTTTTTCCTGAAGCCGAATTGATGGTTTGAAATACATCCTTTGTCGCTTAGAATAGGGTTAAGCTTAGTTATTAACATCCTCTCAAACAGCTTTGACATATTTGACAAAAGGCTTATAGGTCTGTATGATTCAATTTTTGTGTGGCCTTTTCCTGGTTTAGGAATCATGGTAACCAAGGACACCTTCCAATCTGTGGAAAGTACTCAAAACGTAAAATGGCATTAAAAATAAAAAGAACGATTCTGCGAGCTACACGGGGCAACTCAATTAACATCTTGTTACTGGTTTTATCAACGCCAGGGGCTTTTTTGGTGTTCAAATCCGTTATTGCCTTTTCTAGATCACCAAATTCAAATCTTATCGGTACTGCAGCACTAAGCTCGAGAACTGGCAACTCAACTATATCAGTCGATATATTTGGGGTAAAAACCTTTTTCAAATGTTCAGCAAATAAATTTCCTTTTTCGGTATCACTCCTTGCCCAACCTCCAGCTGAAGTTCGCAAGGGAGGCTTACGTAAGACTGGCCTTTTAAGGTTTCTACAAGCACGCCATAACGAATAATCTGATTGAGGAGTTGCGTCTAGGTCTCCCAAATAGTTTTTCAGGGATGCTACTCTTCGAGATTCCAGCATGTCTCTTAGCCGGTTCGTGCATTCTTTAAGTCTGCTTTTGAGTTGAGGAGATCTCTGTGATTGCCATTCTCTACGAATTTTTCTTTTTTCAGCCAAGAGCCGTTCGATATCTGCAGAATAAATTTGATTGTAGCTAATTGTCGGGTTATTGTTGAATGTTGGGCAGCTGATTTGAGGTTTTGGTCAAAATCAATAAGACTCCGCTCTACGTCTTCAGGTGTTCTTAGCGGGATGTTTTCCGAACAATGAGTACTAAGATACTTTCTATATTTCAACCAATTAATGCTTGTGGTAGTCATTGGTGATATGATGTTTTGTTTGTCCCATATATAGACGATAGTGGGTGAATGATCTGAGGATAATTCAAGTGACGCTTCAGCTTTAATCGTTTCTCTTGGAATACCCTTAATCACGCCAAAATCAATAACATCCGGTATTTTTTGTCGATCAGTAGGCCAATAGGTGGGTTGTCGATATCACATTCAGACGCATTTTTGAAATTGTGTCAAACAAAACACGACCTTTTGGAGTTATTAGGCATGATCCCCAAAACGTATGTTTAGCGTTGTAGTCGCCTGATGCTATGAAACAGGGACCTAGTGATTTGAAGAAATCGCTGTATAGACTCTCTGATATTTGAAACCTAGGAGGTGAATAAATCGAAGAAATAACTAAGTTTTGATGAAATTCTTCAATACAGATGTTTGTTGCTTGTAGGTAATCTTCACAAAAATCACACAGTAAATAATGTTTGATTCGAGCCTTTATTAGTATTGCTGAACCACCACATGCTCTGCCACGGGGGTCTTTGGTGTCGTATAAGATATAGCCATTTATATTGAAAAAGCTATTTGTTGTTAAGTGAGTCTCTGAAACCAGCATGACATCAATTTGTTCCTTCTTAAGGAAGTACTCGAGTTCATTTTTGTGTTGGCGCAAGCCATTTGCGATCCAGAAACATATTTTTAAACAGTTCATGGTTTGTTAAGTAATGCCTGCAACATAGTAGATTGCATGCGTACCATTTCTTGCATCATGCTGCTCATAGAGCTCATAAAACTGTTTATCGAATGCACTAACGTCTCGATGCTTGCTTCGAGACGATTAAAATTACCAGATGGTGCTTGTTCTTTAGGATGCGATTGCAAATTAGGAGTAGAGTTAGTTGTCGGTGTCGCTTTATGTGCTGCAGTATGATTGGTTTTTAACATATCAGCGTATGAAACATGTTGTGTTGTTGGTTGGGCTAACTGAGGGTAATGAGCATTTGCTCGATATTGTTGGTGCTTAGCAGGAGTATTTAGTTTTTGAGTGGTTTTCCTTACCATGGAAAAACTGGACAGCCTCTGTAGTTAGCAGTGTGGTTTCCACCGCAATTGCTACATTTTTTTACTTTCGAATCATCCCTTGCTTTGTCGCATTGGGCGGAACAATGTAGCTCGCCACATACAACGCAAACCGGAGGCAACTTACAGTAAGCCCTAGTATGACCATATTCTTGACAATTTAGACACTGGACAGGTCATGGACGCTTATGCGGCTCCTCTACAGTTATTTTACGGTGTAACAGGTATTTCAGATTGTAAATGGGGTGCATTTCGTTCTTCTTCAATCTGATATCTCCAGGTTCCAGTTCAACGCGAAATAGTGGTTGGGGGACACGTTCCCGATTACGGAGATTATCTACACTTTTTATTTTAAAACCCGCTTTTTGGAGTCCGGCTCTTATTTCAGCTGGATCAACGTATGAATCTACACCTTTAATGACTACCTGTAGACCTTTGCTACTCTTCAGCTGATAGGTATAAAAGTTCTTTTTGCAGTTTTCAAACTCGCTTACTGCTTTACGATAACTACTTTCATCAATAAATTGTATTTTTGTCTCATCAATGTTACCGCGCTTAATGGGAATTACATAAAATGAGTTCTCGCCAATAATTGTAATTAAATTTTTTATTAAATCGTTTGAATTTTTCTCCCTTAAATAAACTGGAGGTGGTTTGAACGACTTAATTGCCGTTTTATGTACACTCGTTTCACTATCCAAGATAGCAAAACAATTATGGGAATTTATTCCGGTAGAGTCCTTGTCTTTTTGTACTTTAGCCATTGGTGCAATCTGCGAAGATTTAGGGCTTCGACCTCTTTTCAATACAGTTATGTATCTGTCCATTCCCACTTGCGTCTTGGGTTTTTCTACACTATCCATATTATCTTTGGCAACACTGTGTTCAGAAGGCGATTTGTTTGTATTTATTTTATTGTCATCGCTTAGTAAAAGTGAAGAACAAGATTGTGCACGTAATACTGGCGTGGCATTTATACACAAATAGTCACTAGTTTTTTTGTTTTTATTTATTGCAACATTGTCAACATTTTTGTTGCTTAAATTAAACAGGCTCATTAGCCTTTATTGTTTTTATTTTATTTTAAAAGTAGCAATTCAATATGCCGTTGTACAAAATAAAGAAAAGGGAAAAAAAAAGAAAAAAAAATATTTTACAAACAACTTTGTTGTTGTATTATAACAGGTTTGTTTTTTGTTTTTGTTTTAAATTGTTCACACAATATATGTTTTGTTTTTTGTTAATGCGAGCTTAAAAAAAATCGCGTCCGCACTTATCAACGCCAAAAACAGAACTGAAGAAAAATGTTAAACACATTTAGCAAAAATGCCTTCACTTATGCCGTAAATACAGCGCTTCACTTAAACCCAGTCTGTCCAAATATTTGCCAATTGTTACCACAAAAAATTAGTTATCATTGTTCAGTACCGCAGGGAGTTCTCCGTAATTAAATTTCGAAAAAATACAGCCGGGCCCATTCTCAGTTACAATGACGGATTTAGTGATAAAATTTTCATCATTCAAATTCATGAATGTAGCGTCCCGTCAAGCTTGCTCTTAATAAATATGAGAGAATTGCAGATCAATTCTTGACATTTTATGACGCCCAATTTACTTTCTTACCTCTACTTTGCCCAATATGTGACACATTGCCAAATGTTAACTAATT
The DNA here is from genome assembly GCA_949628195.1 of Phasia obesa. Classification (NCBI taxonomy): domain Eukaryota; kingdom Metazoa; phylum Arthropoda; class Insecta; order Diptera; family Tachinidae; genus Phasia; species Phasia obesa. The sequence continues at coordinate 29,080,525 of OX451218.1, read as the reverse complement.
TCCATGTTTTATTAAATGCTAATTGGTTGGTAAAAATTTTTTATTTTGGTGAAAGTTCGATTTTTAATGAAAATCAAATTTTTTAGATCAGATTGCTCTAAGTTATTGCATGATCTATTAAAAAGTTATTACATGAATTGCTTTTGTTTCGATTGAGTATTCCGCTTTCATTTAATCACATCTTTTTTTTTTATTTGTTGGGTAAAGTTTTTGACTGACACTATTTTGTGTAGAAGAGAATTTCGGCTAAATTTTTTTAATTTTTATTTAATTTGATATATGCAGTTTCTACTGATACTCATTTCATATTTGTAATACAGTACGCTTTACAAATTATAGTGAAATAAAAACTTTAATATAAATATTTGTTTCACATTTTTTAATTTTACTGTTAGTATCTTAAGTACAGTAGATACTGTTAGTATCTAGTACTACATGAATCTACCGACCATTAATGTTTGAGAATTTAAAATTTGGATTATTTAACAATGACAACAAATATTGACGTTCTTCTTCAACAGCAGTATGAGCATTAAGTATATGACAATTTTATATTAACATCATGTACGTATGTAAATATTTGACATAAATGTTACAGTTGACATGTTAGTGAGATATGTATGTATGTAATTTTTTCATGATTAAAAACACCATCATTTTACAAAGAAAAAATATCATCATTTACGTTTGACTAATGATGCAATAACAACGGACACCTCAGGTTTGCTCTTATTTTTTATTTTGTTTCGTTAAATACAAATAAATGATGCTTGTTATTAAATCAGGTTTGTGTATTATTCTAAGTGTGTTCTATCGGTAGTTGGCGAGATCGAAGTCCACCTAACCCAAGCCATATTTCATAAAGTGAACTTAGTAGCGAGAGAGAATTATTAAGGGGATTTTTTTTTATTATTCAAAAAAAGAAGGAGGTTATCAATTCGTCTGAATTTTGCTTTTTTTTATGTTTGTGCCCGCAGAACTCAGTCATTTTTGAACCGATTTTAAAAATTTTTCCCCATACAACATACGTGTTTTTTATGTGTATTATGAACCGTAAAGAGCACCCTTATAAAATTTTAAAAAACTGCATATTACTATAGCTGCCAATAACAGAAATTAATAAAAAAATAAACTTAAAAATTAGAGGGTGTCCCCATATGTGACGTCAATTTAAATATACGAACCATTTGAACCATTGTAGACAATCACTTGAAAATTGGACAGAATGTCCAATATTTATAATCAGAAATTATAATAGTTGATGTAATTTGATGAATATTGCAAAAATTTTGAACCGTAACAGAGAGACGGTTGAAATTTACAAAGAACCTGTATATCTAAGTCCTTTATAACATCAAGTATATAATTTAAATTTGAAAACTAAAGAGTGTCCCCATAATTGATACAATTTTACCTATCTAGCCCTATCTTTTGAACCGTTATAGACAAACACTTGAAAATTGGAGAGAATCTCCACTACTATGTCCCGTATAATAATATTTATTAATATTTAAAATTATAAAGGGTGTCTCAATAGTTGATGTAAATTGATGGCTAAACTTTTGAACCGTTTTAGACAGACATTTGAAATTTACAAAGAATCTGTCCTTTAAAATAAGTGTTTAATTTAAAATTTTACATTAAAGAGTGTCCCCTAGGTGATATTGTTTAACCTGTATGGCCATATCTTTGATACCGTTACTTTTTATTGCTGTGTCAGTAATAATAAATGTAAAAAAATAAATGGTGTCCTCATATCTAACGTAATTTGTCATATATGGCTTTAACTGTTGAACCGTTATGGATAGACATTTGAATGTACAGAACGTATATTACTATGTCCGTTAGAGCAACAAGTATAAAAGTATCTGATTTGCGTACTATTTTTTACAGATTACTTCCTTTTAAATTTTTAGTTTAGATTTGATGCACATATATTTGTTTTGTAGTCGGTTTTTTTTTTTGCAAGAATTATCTTTTTATATAGAGATCTATTTTTTTAAAGATAGTAAGCTTAACTGTTGAACTCGTAGTAAAATAATTTATTCTACCTACTAAAGCTTACCTGTTGTTCATTTATTTTTCTTTAATGAATTTCACCTTATGTTTGTTTTAGCATACATACATGAACGGGATGAAAAACGAAGAAAATCCGTATTATTCATATGTGATAAGTAATGAAATAACTCATTCTCAATAATGCTCTTTTACATAAATGCTTGTATTTTTTTTTTTTTTCATTTTTCAACGTTTTCATTTATGAGTGTTTAATTGTTACTGCATACATACACACTTACATATAGACAAAATTAACGAAATTGTTAATTCTCTTATACATATAAGCACTTGCATAAAAAACAAAATAATTTTTCAGTTATTCACTGCACAAACAGAAAGAAAAAAATATATAAATCATCTCACTCATAAATGAACAAAAAACAAAAATTTCTAAACTCAGACATAAGTATTTATGGAAAGAAACCGCTTTTAGTACTGAAATTCTCTTTTACTATTAAAAGTAATTTAAAGATCACCTAGGTGAACTGCGACACAATTGGCCCGATCACGGTTTTCTCTGTAGATCATTTTAAATAAAGATTTTCAAATGTACACATACGCATTATATCAGCTAAACAAATAAACACGATTGACATAAGCTCCCGCCATCCTGAGTCATTATTACAAATATTACAAATTTTTTTTTTCAAAACTAATCATGAGTGACGAAAACCATTTTCATTTACGTGCAAATGTTTACAAGCAAAATTTTCGTTTCTGAGGCTCTGATACTTGACATTTCATTAGTAAAGAACCCACACGATTCATCCACTTAACACACAATGTGAGTTTACGTTCATTCGTTTTGTTAAATTTATAAGTGGAAGCGAAAACTTGTGTCATTTATGTAGAAAATCTTGGCTGTAAGTATTTTAATTTGAATTGTCTGTTTTAAAGAAGTAACAAATAACACACAGTTAAAATTTTGAAATAACATTTTCTTTATTTTAAATTATAAAAGCAACTAAAACTGCTGCACTATAAGTTTTAAATTTTACACTTTTTTCCTTAATTTTTTTATTCATTTAGTGAAAAACAGTAATGCAGTAAAAATCTTAATTTTCTAAAAGATGACTGGATGCATGTTTTTCTTAACCATAAAATTAAAAAAGAAACACACCAACATACAATTTAAATTAAATATATTTTTTCTCATTTCGTAATCAAAGTCAATAATTTAAAGGAGTTCGTTTCTTGTTTTTCTAAATTGACATTCGCACATAAAATTAAAAAAAAAAATATTGTTTGTATGTACAATTTTAGCATTAAAAATACCCGTGTGACGATTATGTGCAAGTTTGAGTAACACAGAAATAATCTGTACCAGCATGAGGCGGAGGGAGGCATATATTGGGTTGGTTACTAAGTTATAAATACAAATATCAAAATGTTATCTTAAAAATATAACTAATAAATTAATTATTTAGGCTTAAGTTCTTAATTATAAAGAGATAAAGAAAAATTAGATACCAGCAAAGCAGAATGCATTTTCTAGACAGCTACGTCCGTCATCAGTACTCCTTGTATCAATCTACCCGGTAGTTTCAATTGTTATTAATTTTCTATTTAAACAAACTTATCAAACAAATAGAATCTGAGAAATTTTAATTTTACATTATATTTCATAGAAGATAGAGCTTTTTTTGAAATTGTTTTACACTTGTAAACTCTATTTATTTTTCATATTATACTACCAAGCAAACATTTTTTCTTTAATTTAATTCTCTTTATATATTTTCTTTATTTGAAAATGGTATATATCTGTCTTGCTATTAGCTATCCTTGGTTAGCAATTAACAACAATTAGATATTTTTTATTTTACAAATGTATATTTTGATTATTAATACAATAGTGTTGAAGTTAACAATGTCAAAGCCATGCCCGCTCTGTGAAATTATATGACAAGGGGACTGGTCTTAAAGATAGATTGTTCGATAAGCTGATTGGGAGTGCTCTCGTTTATAAGTGTGGGGGTTGCTGGGTCGATTCTCGCCTTAAACTAACCTGACCAGCGGACAATGAGAAATCACAAAATGAAGGACTGTTAGAAAATAACGCAAGTAGTGGTGTTTTGCTTTAGTATCTCCTCTAAACAATAATAACACTGAATAAGATATTTTTTTCGAAAATCTAAAATCACATTTTTAATATCTCTTATAGATAAGCCTTAAGCAAAATCTTGTGGCTTTTTTCTGTACAGATTTGGAGCCTATAGGAGTATACAAATACATGGTGGTTTTTCTGTAAAAAAAATATATATATAATTTTTGCCACAGTGTTATACAACTTACGTATTCTTTTATTAGAAGTGCTGTATAGGTTTGCCAGTCACATTTTTCGATTTTCATCTTGCCCAAATGATACTTAGAGTTAACATAATTTGTTTCTAATTAAGAAATCTACTTTAAGGTACCCCTTACTGGCCTTCCTGCCGATCTTGCTAACCTTCCTGACGACGGGCTCTTTCAGCACCAATCGAACCTGTCTACACGTCGTAGCATTCCGACACTTTTCAGTTTTAATGAGTCTACCCATTGTAGCACCTTTCCTTGCACTATTTAATTTATAAAATCACAGTACTTTTCCTCTTTACTAGCTCGTCACCTCTGGCCTTAACTACAGAGAAATCTATTAATGTGACCTATGAATAACATACGCTATCAACATAATTTGCTCGTGATTCTGTCATATTCATCATGATTGTGATCTATATTTTTTCGAAATGGATACTTTTTTTCCATATATTTTACATTTTGAAAATATAATTGTAATTTTATTATTTATATTCATTTATATCTACAATTAAATTAAAAAGCCACACTTCTTTAAATAAACATCACTTTTAAAATTGTTGTAAGTAAAAATAATTTTGTAATATTAAGGTTTTGATTCTTAGGTTCAAATAACATGCAATTATATTGAATGTGAAAATATGTTAAAATAAGCAGTAATCAATTCTATCCAGTATTCAGTGACTAATATGTGAGTAGCAGCCTACAACTTGTAGTTGTTGCATTAATATGCAACCAGATATCTTGTAAGAAGAACTAACAACAAATGAAATAAACGAATAAAATGAAAAAAGAACAGCGAAAAACAACCTAAACGATAAATATTTAAAACTAGACATACTATACCAAAGTTTTTATAATCTTGTGAAAAAAAAAAACCTTAAGAAATCAGTATTGGTGTGTGGTGGAATTTGGTGTAACATGGATATGAAGAAGTTGGCTCAGGTTGCTGGTGAGTTGCAACAACATGTAGTAAAGTAAGTACCACTAAAACTTACGTATTGATACAATTTTAGTAGTTCTTGTTTTTAAATTTTTGTATTCGATTTAATTTGCAGTTGCCACATAAAAGTGTTGCTTGAGCCGTGACTACCTGTATTTTTGACGCATTTAGGCAAAACTTCCAATCTTAACTAAAAACACACTAAACAAAAAATGCTCTTGGGTAATCATATGAAAGTATATGTTCAGAAGTTTTAAAAATTGCTTTCGACAAAGTTAGTGTTAAGCTTTTTAACAGCCTTTACCACAAATTTCAAAATAGCGAAGCCTGTGTGTAATTGGGTTGAAAACAGTTTTGCAGATACTCAAAAAAAGCTAAGCTAAGCCCACCCTTCTATTACTATTTCTTTCAAGAAATAATTTCAAAAGTTTTGCTATGGAACATGGATCAATTCAAAATAATCAATTTTTCAATTTTATTGAGACTTTTAAAAATAGATTACAAAATTTATGATAAGTCAGATAATAAAAGAAGTAACTTAAAACTGTAAAGTATTATTTTAATAAACATAAAATACATCAATAATATAAATGAATAAACGCTACATGCTAATGCAAATTGGTATGGTAGAGTGTTTTAAATCAAAAAGTTAAACATAGAATTATAATGCTCACATATATATAATAAAAGATAACATAGACCGTTAACATCTCAAGTTAGAAACATAAAACAATCTAAAACTAAGATTAAAACTAAAACAAGAAACAAAACATAAATCTTATATACAATGTTTATATATGTATATATATACACACATATATAGATATACACCTATGCACAGATATAAACACATGCATACAAATATACACACATATACATATATATTAGCCTCTGTTAGAGCCAGAAAGTTAGTGAGAATAAAACTCTTGTAGATGGTACTCAAAGACGTTATCGAATGAGTTAGATTCCTCAAGCAAAACTCCAACTGGTGATAAATATATGGTGTTTGACCAATTAAAACCAGATTGGGAATTAAATACTTCCCTCATTAGAATGTTTTCGTGATTTTCAAGACGATCTATAAACTTTCTAAGCAAGGCTAAAACGTATGAGGAAAGTGGCTGCACCTTAGCCTTTTGGCTAAATTACATTATTAGAATATCTTTTGACATAGTTTTCAAAATTACCATTAACACAAAGTCTCAAGCAATTACGTTTAAAGATCTCTAATTTCTTCATAACCGACGGAGAACAAAATAATCAGAAATTCCATATTCCGGCAAACATGGGGATTCAATTACATTATAATTACAATTCCACATTCTCAATTACACATTACAAGTAATTGTAATTTAAAAAAAGAACTAAAGTCCATTACAATTACTTGCAATTTTTAATTCAACATTTTCAATTATACATTACATGTAATTGTAATTGGAAATTTTTAATTACAAACTACAAGTTACAAGTTATTGTAATCTGGAAATAATCATTACTTGCAATTGAAGAAAATATAGTTATATGTATTCTTAAAAAACTTTCCAATATGTGCAATTATAATTGAATTTATTATGTGTCTCATTACACAGTGCAACACAGATCTCAATAAACGACTTTCTAGAACATATAAACTTCTTAGGAATGATTCTTAACACCGTTTAGGTAGCGCTTAGGTAGCCGCAAAAATGAAAAATTTCCCGAACCTAAACGGAGTTAAGAATCATTCCTAGGAAGTTCATATGTTCTAGAAAGTTGTTTATTGAGATCTTAGGTTCATTTTTGTAGTTGATTGTTTCCTCGAATTTTGAACGGTTTGCTACCTATGGACCTGAACAGGGGAAAAAGGTAAAAAAAATTGAATTTTTTAAAGTTTTTTGCGATTTTGACCTTGAAGATGAAGTTTTTTTGATTTTATATGTTAACAATTTTTGTTCTTTATGAGAAGAGCTACAACTTTTCCTCAGAGAGTATATCAAAATTTCAAACGGTTTGCAAAATATGAGCTTGAGTAAATGATAATTTTTTGCAAAAGTGACATCGAGGCCCCACATCTTTGAGGGCCCATAAAAAAACCTGGAGGACTTTGGGCAAAACTGGGAGACAGGGGTCTTTTTTTTTGGTCTTTTATGACGTAGTGGTGTCCGTATATGGTTATTTTGCCATGACTTAAAAAATTACACAGTGTGTTATGTGTCTCATTCAGTTCACTCACAGAAGTAATAAACACAGACCTCTCTTTTTTAACTGCTTTTTAACTGCTTTCTTTTTTGAAACGGTGTAATAATAATTCACTCCATCTAATCTTGCCACTATTTACACCACCTACATCTGACGAAAAATGGAATGCCGGCACATTAAAGCTTGTTTTATAGCTACTCGCTCTCGTGCAGGTGACAGTAGGGAATCCAACACTCTTGACTCACTTGAACATCAACGCAATGTGCTCTTAAGAAAACAGGGAAACTCGTTCCCGATTTCCGCACGTACAACATGTTTTTCATTAAGATCTCATACATTTGTGGCCGATTGGTTAGTTTTATTGCCGTAAAATTCGTATGTGGATTCATCTTCTTGCAGATATCTTTCTTGTCACTTTGTGCAAAATGTGGGAAATTGAAGTCGAACGTCCACAAATACTGCTCCCTCTATTATTTTCCTATAAAAAAATTGTCTGGTTCTGGCACGCTGTATCGCATGAGGAGTTGTCATTTCTTGAATAGTGGTCCGAGTAAAAAGTTCTGCAGACTGATTTGGCTATAGGAATTCATACCTTGGTGTAATCTCTTATTCGAATACAGCGGATTGTGATAAGTTTTAGCGAGAAGAGAGTTAAGAAATTAATTCTCTTCTCGCTAGAGAGTTAAGAGTTTAACTCTCTTCTCCCTAGATATTTAGTCAGTAAGGCTACTAGTGCCCACCTTTACGACGAATTCCATTGTGATACAGAATGTCAAAGTTTCAACATTACCCTTCGCTACCAAGAAACTGCCTGCTGACGACCGTAGGCAATTGTAATAACAATCCAAATTTTTATACTAAAACTTTTCTTATGATTTAATACATTTTTATTTCTGTCTGGGTAGATTGAATCTGAGTGATTTTTCATCTAAAAGTACTTGGGATTGTTTTTCTTACTGCAAGCAACTTCGAATCTCCAGTTGCACTTCTGCTCTTTGCTGCTTAAAATGCACGCGTGCCAATATTAAGCTTTGTAAAGTGTATTTTTAAAACTTTATTTTTTTGCTTTTAGTGAAGAAACTGTGGAAATGAAAATAAAAATAATCCCACATATGGAAGAGTAGCAAAAGATACTGACACACAAACAAATGCGGGCAAAATGTATTCATGTTGTTGTTATTCGTACTTGTACGCGGACTACAATGACAGACTGTTGCAACTTAAAGTTTGCAAACTTTTATGATGTTTAATCTGTCTTGTGCGTAACCATGTGTAGTAGTATATGGGTGTAAACTAGAGTATGTCCGCTTGTCTGTCGATGTATATTTTAAGTTGTATGAATGTTACAGTTAGTCATCTACGAGTGTATAAAACTGCTTTTTATATAGATGCACATAACTTACTTACGGGCTTTTGTTATTCTACAGATGGATCGTGTGACTAACTGAACTAAGATAGATGGTTACGAATAAAAATAGACAAAGCAATATTTTGAATACTTCATGCAATTGCCGATCATTAAATTGTCTTTTGTTAAGCATTAACTAAAGTTTTATTGATTGCACAGTAAGATATATTTAAGCAACTTTATTTGAGTGTGTGTGTTTATTACTCTAAATCTGTACATACTACTGCACAGTTTCATACGTATGCCTATCGGCTTTTAAGCTGTAGATACACTCGCATGTGAATGTGGATAGAATAATAACTTTTAACAATGATTTTTTTGTATTATAAATATTTCGCATATGGCACGAGTAAATTAATTAATTATTCGAAAAATTCATAAATTTAATTTTGGCAATGCAATCATGGAAAATAATATGAATTGTTAACTTTTTATTATAATACTAGCAGAGTACCAGAAGTCGTCGTTATTTTGATATTTTTTTTTATTGTACCTTTAATGTATGTATTTGAATATCGATACCCATATCTTAAGTCTAAAAAAGAACAATATGCTCATTCCAGTCAGTGCTAGACAAGAAAATTGTATGTTTCACCATTGCTGCTAACATTTTTGAATCATTCTGATGTACGGACGATAGAAGCAATATCCATCCTTCTTAGTCGATTGTAACCACTTTCATTCAATATGTTACAGGAGAGTGGTTTTGGATGCGGTATAAAATTCTTTTAATACGTAAATTAGTGTTGCGCTATTTCTGCTTTATCCAACGTCACGTTTTGATCTTTGTGAATGTTTGAGTTCCTTATGTGTATATTAGGAAGCAACTGTGATCTTTCATAGAATCGCCTTTGAATTTTTCCTACATTGCTAGCTGAGGCAGTACCCAATAACTTAATTCTATAACACCACATTGGTTTGATGATCGACTTGTAAAGTAGAAACTTGCCAGTTTAGTTGGTCTGATTTTAAGTTTACATGAGTCCATACGTAATGTGAACGAGTACATTTTTGTTCATTCGCTTATTTTTTAACCATTTTTCTTGTAAATATCTTATGCTACTTGGGTACTTCAGTAATGCTTAGGAAAGCTGTATTATCATGAAATGTCGATGTGTGGCCTCAGTAGCTAGTTTGAATATCCGAAGTACACAATAAGTACTAAATGTGTCCCAGAATACTACCTTTTGATCAGATTCGCATTTCGTCGTCGAAGTAATCCGCACTACATTTGAAGAATCTTACTTTTATAGTGCTGCAGATATGGTTCATATAATTACTAGAGGTGTCCGTTGCTGGGTTATTGCTGAGGATAGTACAACATAGGTTTTTTATAAAATGCTATGTATTATTGCAGATTAAATAGTGTCTAAAATTTTTCGTCTGTTTACAAAAATATAAGGTGCTGCAAAGTCATTTAAATCGGTAAACACTTTATATTCTGGTTTGTATCTATATTTTCTCTTGGAAAAGAAGTATTTTTTTCTGAAAAAGCATATCCTGTGTTTTAATTATTACTAGTTTTTTTATGATGACAAAAACAAAACAGAGAATTTGGATACGACTCTGTAGTTTCAAGCCTGAATCCAAATTCCTTAAAATTTTACGTAAAATATATCCTAATGAAATTATACTGCAAAGTAATCATAATCTGAGAGCGACGTATAATTAATAATTATATGATTGTAGTCAAACCATATTTAATATTAAACATAATAACAATAGTATTATGTTAAAACCATACTATTGTGAATAGTAACCAAAATTTCTTTATAATTATATAAACATATTTTCTTATTATAATAAAATTAATCAAAATATAATAAAAATTTATGTATGTAGTTAAATATAATAATTATAATATGATTTAAATATATGAAATGTCATATGGGAGCAGCCTGTATGTTTCCACATTTTTGATAATAAAATACAAAATTATTTCTGATTTCATGAATTCAGATTTATTGGCCAGATTGCATCAGATGATTTTAATTATTAATGTAAGCTTATTGTAAATGTAAATAATAAAGGGATTTCGTCTATAGTTCTGTGGCAATAAGGAAAAAGTGCTTAAGTATAATTTTTTGGTTTTGTAGGAGAGCAATTTTAAACTTTAAAATAATTTTTTTTCTTAAATAACTTATCTTTACACTTTACCTATGGGAGTCAAACGTGTGATTTGAAAAAATATCTTATATCTACCAAAAGTAAGCAGGCGTTGCAATTAATAAGTTGTGAATGAAGTTTTTATGATTTCGAAAAATAGCTTCTATTAGCTTAAGATTTTTTCCAAATGCGATTCGACATTGAAAAAAGATAAGCAGAAAGTTATTTGCTATAACTTCCTGAAAATTTTTACTAAATAATTGAAAATTTGCACATGGGTACTTTGAAGTACGGAGATTTCAAAGGTGCAAGTAACTAAATTTTTGCTTAAGTCGTCTTAAGCACATATTCCTTATTGCCACAGATTTAATAAGACACAAATTATTATTTTACAAATATACATAAACAACAATAAAAGAAACTTACAATAAATTTATAATAATCACATTTATAAATAAATCAATGAAAAAGCTAGACACATAACAAACATTTAAAAATTATTGCACTTCTTAGTTGCTTTTGTTGTCAGACTCCTCTTTATGATTCATTATTTTGTTGGTTTTTTGTTGAATATACAAGTTCTCAAATATAAAACGTTTTTTCTCTATTTTTTCTTTGCCAAGTATTTTAATTTGTTCAAAGTCAGCTGAGTGTCCTGTTTCTATTATGTGTTGAGATAATGCAGTTGATCTTTTTCCTCTCGCGATGTCCATCTTATGTTCATTCATTCTTGTGTACAATGTTCTCTTTGTTGTTCCTATATATATAAGATCACATTTCTAAACGCTTTCCTATTAAAAACATTATAGTTTAATTAATATGTAAAACAGCAAAACATAATAATCACTTCGTATTATAAATAACTAGCTGTGCCCGCTACATCGTGGGCGTCCTGACAATACTTTGTTCGGTTTTGCTTTGAAAGTATTCCACACCAATTGAAAGACTCTTACTTTCATAGTGCTTCAGTTATGGTTTATATATTTAATTTATATAAAGGTACCCATCCTTCAATAAAATTCTAAAATTTATAAAAAAATCTAAAAATGATTGTAAACCTCTGTTATTGGTGTTTAAAAGATTTTCATAACAATGTAATTCCACAAAATAAAAATACAAATTTTAATCAGCTGGCGCCCTCTGTTGCGTTATAGTTTCTAAAATATCCTACTTTCAAAAATAAAAGGGTGTGTGGTAAAAAAAACCATGTTGAAAATATCCCAGTTTTAAACCAAAAATTTCAGTACCTTTAAACCGGAAATTGCGTTTTTCACTGCTTTTTCTCCATTTTGTCTTGGAAATAAGAATATTTGGATCAGGATAATAAGGTACCTTCTCACAAAATTTTGTTAAAATCCATCCTGTAGTTTTTACGTGATGCGAACACAAACAATGAAGAATAGAGAGACACACGGAAATGAGTTACCTTTTTATTATATGTATAGATATAGATAATTTACAAAAAAAAATTTTGTAAACACAAATATTTTATTATTTTCTTAAAAGTCAGAAACGAGTAAAATCCGAAGTCTATAGACAAATGTTATCTGTTTGTTTTTAGTCATACTTTGGTTACATACGAATAAACTTAACATATTTTATTTATTATTAATATATTATCGTTAAAAATAATATATTATTTTTAAATATTTATACAATTTTGTTAAACTTCAAACGACAACTAAGGTTTTAAATGAAGCAAAATTTGTTGAATTTGAAATTTTAATCGAAACTTGTTTGTCGTGACCAAAGTAATGATAAAAACAACTAAATTTTATTCATCGCAGATATGATTACAGAGAACACCATTGTCACCATTCAAAAACAATTGTCTTTCTCTGTGTGTATCGTCATTGACATTTAACGGCCTGTTTGATTTGCGTTTATATTTCAAAGACATATCACCCAACTATCTTAGTTCATAGCGACAGTGTATTATCTCTTAAGAAATCACACAATCGAAATCTAGGCAACATTTTTACATTTAATTTATTCAACTTTTGGTTTTTCGAATTAGAAAATTCGCAAAGACAGAAAACAAGAGTGTTAAAGACACAACACTCTCAGTAAAAAAATATAAATATAAGTCATGCTCATGGGTTCGTTCGGCTTACTTTCGGTCTATAATGTTTTTAGGCAGCCGATTGAGAATTTCCAACTACTTTTCTTTCGTTGAGCCTCGTGTTAACACAGTGATTTGAGACTGTCGAGGTAATGACATTACACTCAGATATAGCGAGCCAACCAACGAATAAGGTTTTAGAAAGGATCTCAAAATATTAGCTGCAATTTGCTCTAGTATCCTTTCTACAATTTTATTACTTTTTTATTTAAGAGAATGGAAAGTTATTTTAGGTTAGGGTAAAAAGAAGGGGCTAATCATGCAATCTCAGTTTCGTAGAAATAATAGAGGTGCAGCTTGATATGCTATCCTTTGAAAAGAAAAATTAAAATTTTTTCAATAAAAGATGACTATAAAAGTTATTATTCATTTAAAACATTTTTAAACCAAATAATAAAGGCAAAAACATTAACAATAAATTCAAAATAAATAACATAAAGATCAAAAGTAAAATACTATAAAAAACAAACTGTATGCAAATAGGCAACCATGATATCTGTTATATGGGTACAAAAATATCAGCTACAACGAAACACAAAGTAATCAAAATCAATTTTTATTGTTTTCATTTTAATTCATTGTGGTCTGTCTATAAAAGCTAAATGCAAATATTTATTCGCAAAACTTTCAAATGAATAATAATTACAAAAAGCAAACACAATTGCAATAAGACTATTCAAAACAAGAATTATAATGATGATGATCATGTTATAAAAACATGATTATTCAATTGTAAAAGCAACAGAAAAACATAACAACATAACAACCGTGTAATACAATTATTAAACAGTTTCAAAAAATAGAAAATTATTGTTGCTCCCAATTTTTGAATCAATTAAAAATTACATAAAATGAACTAAACTTAATTTCGTATTGTATATTATGGCTTTATCGGAAATAACAAATATTCCCATTATTTTGAGATCACGTTTTAATTCATCTGACTGTCGCGATTGTCTATGAAGTTTGAAAAATTGATAGAATTATACCGGTAACAAAAACATATTCTCTAGCAGCCCAAATTGATTTTGGACCTATAAGTATTCTTTCGTACTTGGTAAAACGTATGCAATAATTACGTCTAGACAAATGACTGATTACGTCACTAAAAATTGTTTTTTGTCTCTACAGCAGTCCTGTTGCATTAAAGGTAATTGAGGATATCAGACCATCGTATGAGAATTCAGAAATTTTTGTTATGTGTTTGTTAGATTTTCAAAAACCTTTGATAGAGTATATGTACTAGGAAACAAGTATGCTTTTTCGGCTTTGAGCTCAGTGGAGTGAATCTAATTAGAAACTAATTATCTGAGCGAGTAGAAGAAGTAGTTGTTTATAAATGAGTCCGACTTTAAAAGTGTGAATTCTGGAGTTCCTCAAGGTTCTGTTGTTCGTTTGTGTGCTTGTTTTAATAACATATTTATTGGTTTTAATTTTGTTATCTTTCACACATATGCTGATGATATACACATCAGGCAGTTTTGGTCTTGTTGATGATATTTGCTGTAATTTGAACATTAAAATTCAATTAAAGGTCATGCTGAATTTAATTACATTATCTATTAGCAGGGATAAAGTCCATCTGATTCAACTTCCCGCTGTTAAATTAGGCGACACTCCTATAACACTAGTTGAAAAAGGTAAATATCTGGACTTTCACATTAACTCCACCGAGATCGAATTAATAATACGCGAGTTGTAGCTAACACTTCATAATTTGCGATTTGAAAAAACTTTCCAACTATTTATTTCTCTTATTGCTAATTTAGCGGAGTTTTATAGACTCATTAGGCTCGTGTTCACTTTACACTGAACCAAAAATTTAACTAAATACTGTAAAATGGGGTGTAGAATTGAAGAAAAGTAGGTTGTTATGCAGGTAACAAACTATTTAATCAAATCTATATACATATTATTTTCGTAAAAAATATTTTTTTGAAATTCCTTATATTGAAGAAATTTCTTCAATATGACTCTTCCTTTTTGTTATTTAACAGGGTGTAAATATGATTAAAAATAAGTTAAATTAACTAAAACTTTTAGTTAATTTTTTATAAAATTTTATTCTTGATAATATCTTTTCATCATTAGATAAAAATATGCTATTATGTTGCATATATTTATCTAATGATAATTGAAAACAAAACTGTATATCATTAATGCTTTTTCGCTTTTTTCCTCTTTTAAGAAGAATAAACGAATAAAGCTTTTATTCATGTTGTGAGCATTTGATATGAAATATTTAAAATAAAAGAAATTGAAAAATTTTCTATTTTATATGTCAATTCAAATATTTTTCCTGGAGTTAAGTTTAACGAAATTTCTTCTATTTTACAGCTCTTCTTTCATTAATATATGAGCTGTTTTCTTTTAAAGTGGTTTAAGTGTATTTTATTTAATATGGGGATAATTTGAAAAATAAATAAATAAATAATATATTTAGTATGTTATTCTAGTGCAATATAATTTTTAAATATTAAATTGATTTAAATTTATAATCATATTTTAAGTTTAAATAAAAAAAAAATTATACTTTTAATGACCTCAAAAAAACTTACACCACTTTCAAAATCAGCAAAAAGTATAAATCTTACATTTACAAAATATTAAAATTTTGAAATTTTTGTTAAATACATACTTCAGCAATAAAAATAAATATAAAATAACAAAATAAAAAGGCCTTATTTAAACATTTTCCATACAACCAACATTATTAATACTCGTATTATTAATATATTTTTTATGACCAAGTCATGAAAATAGTCATGATGTGTAGGAGATATATATGGTAATAAATCAATCATATCTGTCAATTTTTTCAATGTGATGAGCCTATGAGGGCTATAAGTGATTTAAAATCCCACTAAATGATGTTTTATAGAACATTGTATATGGTTTGCTTTTCATAACCCTTATCCAACATATCTTCAATCAATTTAATTCTTCTCCATTGATATTTTTTGCCCTTCTTAGAATTGCACCTTCTAAGGGTTTTGTATATTGTATAATAAACGGGGAAAAGGCAAAATTCCGGAAAACTATAAAAATTTTTATGTTATTTACAATGTTGCCACACATTTAAAAAATCACTAAAGAAATTATGTAGTAAAATTTTGAACTAAATAGTAGTATGACTTTGAGGATAGTGGACTTACACCATTTTCAAAGTAATTATATTTGTAGCTTCATTAACTACGAAAATTTATAATGATAAAAACAACGACATTTTTAACAGATTTTTTTGGAAAAAGTTTATAAATAAAAAGTTCATAGTAAATTGTATTCACTTTTATCATTAACTAATTTTTTGTCAAAATAGACTTACACCACTTTCAAAGAAGACGGCTCATATATTCAATTTTCTTCAAAAATAAAATTAAAAAACTTATTAATATAAACGAAAAATTTGTCAAACCAACTGCCAAATTAGTCATATTAATTACTGTTTTAACAAAATTTCTTGTTAATTTAACAGAAATTTATTTGATTTTTTATAAGTTTTTTCAAGCTGTATTGAAATATATTTTTGACTAAAAAAAATCTGTTTATATGAATAAAATTAGTTGATATGAAGAGACTTGAATAAAAATTAAGTTGATTTAACTATTTTTGTCGTTAAGGTTCTACTAATTTTTTTCGTTAATATTACCTACGAAATTTGGTTCAGTGTACAAATCTTATTTATGTATTCACAGATTCAGGATCATATGGTCCTGGAAAACTAATATTACTGGACTATCCTTACATGAAAAATCAGTTATTTTGCATAATTTAATTCAATTACCTACTAACCTGTTTAACAAAATCGCACTTGGCAAGTCAGGTTGAGCTGTAACGTTGATACTATCAAATTTCTAGAAGATAGGTTTTTAAGAAGGCGCTTTGGAAGTTTATAATGGGAAATAATTAACCTTTTCTTTATCTATGTACTTTCGTTTTTTATTTATTTCTTTTTCTTTTAACTGTTTGTACTTAATTTGACTAGATAAATAGTCACTGCGTATTCTTTTTATTTAAGTTTTTAGTTGAAATTATTACTTACAACCACAACTAAAGCTGGAATAAACCGACCAGTATAGAAGATTTCATGATATTAGTTATGTAATCGGATTTAAACTATACAGAACTGTAATCTTATCGTCCTAACATAAAAAAATAAAATAAAAAAATCGATGTCCACTAGGAGCTGTTTTAAGGCTCAATCTTTGAAGCCATACTGAAGTGGATGCTAGTGTGCAATTAATTGCTCAGTCAATTGGACCTTGCAAGCGAATAATCCAAGACCCTTATGCAAAATTCTCATCATGCTCGTGTGTGAAATGCCTAGTTCGGTGGCAAGTCGATGTTGTTGGATTGAGTTGCACACTTTGGGCAGAAGAAGCAAAATTCTCACTTTCTGCAACAACTTATTTATAATAAACGCACAAGCAACACATCACTCACTTTGGTAATCATTTTAAAAACCAGTTACTCAAGCGTAAAGCGACCAATTTTGGTCCGCGGAGGTATAACACTGGCTGTATAATAGTCAATATTGTGGACAGAAAAAATCAATCAGTATCAAAATGGCATATGATTTTTAAAACTTTTATTACACTTTCAGTTCCTCTGGACACAAATAGTATGTACCAGTGTTGGGATCTGGCAATGTTTAAATTGTATCGATCCAGTAATCAAATTGTACCAAATCAGCATCAATTGTACCAACATTTAACATTAAGTAAAAAACAAGCAAAAGATACATACAGTAGGTCGACATTAAAAGATGCTACTCAAAACTTTAATACTAGGGTATTTTAAAGTGATGATAATTGACCTCGATTCCTTAAATTTTTATTCTGTGGACATGTAATTAGTCAAAGTATACAAATCTTCAACATTAAGGTAAAGGAATTCCCCCAAATCCCAAAATAAATAAAAAATATGATGGACTAGGGTTCATGAAATACTATCAGCTTTTTTACACTACTCTTCTCTTTCCGATACTTTTTATATTAAAATGTCAAATTTCCAACGTAAAATAGAGCACCTTCATATTCTATAAGGATCATCACTTTTACACGAAATTTGGTTTAAAATATAAACAATTTTTATATATTCCATTTAAATTAATTTTTTTATTAAAAAAAATTCTAGACTAAAATGCACAAAAAACAATAATTTTGAAGATTTTAAATTGAAAATAATTTAGTTGTTACCTCAGCAAAAATATCATTTTGAAATGGCCGTTTACACTGTACAATGGCTACACTACAACTGCCATCAAGTACTTGAAACTCCAACAAAGTCACCGGATCTCAATCCGATTAAGTATGCCTGGAGCTATTTGGAAAAATAAATAAAATAAAACTGGAGTGGCCTACACTCAACTTTACCATACCAAATGGAAACATATATTTTTATGGATATATTACATAAAAATGAAAGTCCAAAGTATATTCGAATCGAAAAAGTATTTTTTTGGGGTGTTAGGTAAACTACCCTTTGCCCCTTCCCGGTTATGGCCAAAATTTATAAAGCTCTTCATCTCCAGAAACGATATGATATGTCATACGGCGTGACCTGTAGTGCGTTTACAAAATTTGGGAGCAAGTAAACTACCCCTTGCCCTTTCGCGATTATCTACAGCTCTTTATCTCTATAAACCAAAGGTACATACTAAATTTCGTTTTACTATGTCGTACGGTATGACCTGTAGAGCGCTCACAAAATTTGAGGGTAAGGAAACTGACTGTTGTCCCCTCCCGATTATGTCCAAAAACTATACAGCTCTTCATCTGCACATACCAAAGGCTCATACTAAATTTAATTTTGATAAGTCAAACGGTATGACTTGTACAAACTCCACAAAAATAGTGTTTCTGGTTTTTGTAGCAAAGAAAAGTAACTAGTATGGTCGTCAGGGCATCACAATGTGCCTTAATGGCCTACGAGAGAACTCGTCTCATGCGAGCTGCCTACTTAACCCATCCTTTGTATCTATGAAAGGTTAAAGAAATGTGTAGTTAAGTATACCAACAACTAAAGATAAGAGATATTTACGTTCATTGCTTAACACATAAAATTATGTTGTAAATCGCCCAAACAGTGTTTAAAATCGCTAAGTAATAAAAATTTAAATAAATTTTTTTTAAATCTAAGCAAACAAAAAAAGGTTAATTGGTTTGTATGAACACGGTTGTTAAGATGCATAGTTTTAATCTGTGAGTAACCTTTAAAAAGAATTACCCAACTATATGGCAGCAGTTTTTTTGCAATATAAAATTTACGCCATTAAACAGTACCATGAACATTTTTTAATGTAAAAAGTAAATATTAACTTCTTCAATTGTAATCAAACTTTACGATCTTGTTTAAACATGAATTAAAATAATAACATCTCAGCATGCTGTATTCGATTATGCTGAATCTGATTATCTTTCGCCGTTTATTTCTTCGAAAAAATTGTTGTCAATTTTAATTTTTTAATTCGTTAAGCAGCATGCTGAGAAGGATTTTCAAGTCAACCCAAAGAAGTTCGTCGAACAGAACAGTTATTAAAAAATTTTATTTTTTAAATTTTTATTATTCGAACTATTTATTAACATACAGACGAAAGTTTTAAGTCAGTCTTAACCCTGCATAGATAAGTTACGTCTATCAGACGTATGCCTATTTAATTTTGTACTCCATCTCTGTGGTTTGTAGTGAGAGAAAATTTATATGCTCAGTATTCTCAGTTGATCTCAGTAGCTTGCTAATGGTGGTTGTTTTCGTGCGGTAAGTTGATTATATTTCTGAGAAATTACACAACATGCGTCTCGGAGACGTATCGTTATCTGCACCACTTGCATATAATGGCATAAAAGAAAGATTTTTTTTATTCACAAAGCTTTTATTATATACAAATAGTTAAATGAATTAAAAAAAAATATTTTTTAATCCTTTTATTACAGTTTTTGAGTCCTGTGCGAAAGGCTGTGTATAAAATGTTAATTTTTGATGTCTATTGAATTTGTTGTTTTTTTTTTGTTTCTATTATTATATCTATTTACCACATTTTTTGTTATCAAAGAGAAAATTCAATTAATAAATGATATCAATAAGTCCTATGCCAATATTTATTTTTTTTTAAGTCCTTAAAAGGATGTTAGAAACAATACGTCTTTCAGACGTAACGTTATCTTTACCGTACGAAAAAATAACGTTATCTTTCTAGGGTTAAGTTCGTTTTATTCCCTCTAAGTTGAAAGAACATTTTTTATTGTTGATGACATTATTTGTATTAAAACAAAATTCAAATTTTGAAGCTTTGATGTTCGTGGTTCTTTTGCTAAAACTAATTTAAACACCTAAAAGTAACTTACAATAGTTATTCCGATTTAAAGATCCTCCAAGATAAAAACAGTCTATAAATACTTTATGGGGTCGGAATTGAATATTGTAGAAACAACAAACGGAATGAACAACGTATATATTCCACTTCCAGCTGTGGTGAAGGTATAATAACAAATATTATAATATATTTGAGAAATGGTGTTATTATAGTTAAGCAATTAAGATAGAAAAGTCTTTCGCAAATCTAAAAAAGTAAAATTAAAAATTTTGGGAATTAAAAAACGAATAAATAAATAACTACAAAAAGTTTTAGAATAAATTGATAAAAGGGGATTTTGTTGAGAAAACTATTATTCACAATTTATTTTTAAATTATTCTCAAATACTATCCTTTGAGGAAACAATGTGATTTAAATTCTTAATTTGGGATAAGGGTTTGGGAAACGAGAATTCCCGCCCAGGATTTCCCGGGAAAAACCAAATATACCATTTCCCGGGAAACGGGAAATTTAAAATCATGAGTACTTCAACGAAAATTCAGTGATTCCTTTTTTTAAATAAGCATTTCTTTTGCTATCACACAAATATTTGATCTTTATTAAGATGAATAAAAACTAAGCATTTTTAAATTTGTGATATATTTAGAAACTTACAAATATGTTAAAGATCGTGCAAGACAAATTGTAAAACTATTTGAAAAAAGTCCTCTAAAAACAGCCTGTCTCGAGACAAATATAAAACTAGAATATGGTCGCGTTTAATTCATGATGTAAAAACAAGATAAGTATGGTTGAAACGATTCGAACGTTTCTCAAATCGAAGAACGCAATTAAAAAAAGTCTGATAGATTTCAATTGCGCAGAGTTGTGGGTTCATAAATATGTTCAGATTTTACAAAATTTAGTGGCCGTTTTAAATCCCATTAAAGTTGCAGTAGAGGCCTTGAGCCGCAGGGGCACACATTGGTTAATAGCAGATGTTATTATTCAGACCCTCTACGAGCAGCTTTTGGCTATTAATTCGACTCTTTCCAAAATGATGGTTGAAAAGAAAAATAAATGAACGAAGGGATGATAAAACGTTTGCGATACTTAAGTATTTAGTATGTGGTGAAATTGCTAATGTGCCAACAAATGTCATAGAACTTTATTCAGCACAATTATTCATCAGATTATTCAAGCAAGACACTCTGTAGATCCGTCAACTAGCAGTTGTGTTGTTAAATAAATGGAACCATATTTTAAAGAGAGACTTTTGGAACAAAAGCAAGTAAAAGAAAGTTCAGTGATTTGTTAAACGCACTAACAGTTCTAAAATCATATTTTGTATGAAAATAATTATTGAAATACTTTTTCAGTATTTATAAATATTTGTTATATCTTGCTATTTTTGTCACCTGAACTGTTTTTAACCCTAGAATACTAACGCTATTTATTACTACGTTAATACTAACGCCACGTAAATTTTACGTACTGTGAATTTGAATTTTTTTCGATTAACTGCAATTTCTTCAATTTTAATAGTGGTTATTTATTAAGTAAAAAAAATTAACTAATAACTCATATTAAATTAAAGAAAAACAATTTTAATGACAAAATAAAACTACATGTTTGCGATCAAATCAGAGCTGAAATAAAATAAATGCTCATATGTACTTATGTATGTATATAGTTATCATTAGTCCCGGTTAATGCAGTCATTACCTACTTTTATTTTATGCTCCCTAAATACTGCCACGCTTTTACAAGTTTGACAATATGTGAAGAGGCGTATGACCTCTTTGATTGGTCACAAAATTTGCTTTCCCTTTTCTCGAGAAAGTTCTTCATACTATCTTTTAATTTTTATTACAACCTGGAAGTGCTATATTCTTAGTACCTTTCAATTATTTTGCGATGTAATTTTTATCCGCTGCAGGGGGCACCAATTCTTATCTGCGAAACTGTCATGGTTCTCAAAGTCCTTCTCCGCCTCTTTAACACTAACGTAGTTGATGTCTATCAAGTCGCTGGTAGTTAGTCATGCCTCAACATCTTCAGAGTTGAGACCACGCTTAGAATTTTTCTGTTTTTTAATTGCCTTTATCATTTATTACATAAAATACTTCTATAAATTTATAGTCTTATTACTGACGCCACGTATAATTGACGTACACAATTTATACGCTTACCACTAAAACCGCGTGCTTGGAGCAGTTAAATAACTAAATATGATTTGTATATGTTTTTGCATTTGTTCAAATACTATTGAAAAAAGCACTTGTTGAATTTGATATATACACTTTTGGTAATTAAAGTTATTTTCTTTAAGAGCGGTTTTCCCGGGAATCCCGCGAATATTTTTTCCCCGTTTCCCGGGAAGTGGAAAATTCCGGGAAATCCCAAACTCTATTTGGGATGAAACTTTCACGTTTTCTGGGTTGCTTTTAACACTTTTTGTTGAAAATGCCTTTAATCTTTTATCATATTAATTTTTTTGTAAAGCAGACGTACCTCCAATTTTTTACCACTTACCTATGTAATGTACTTTCTGTTTGTTCTTTTTATTGTTACTATGAATTGGTAAACCCGTTAACTAAGGTCATCAGGTTTCATTTTCTGCCTTCGAACTATTTTTGAGTATGTTCAAAGTAATTGTACATATTTTGGTATTTCACTTTACTGTCGATTGGTTGTTTATTCGGTTAGTTGTTTGAAGATTTTCAAAGTAGGCGCTTAACCTGGCATTTTTAAATCGTTGTTTTCTTGATGGATGCTTTCTTAATTTAATTTTGTTTAAAGGTTGCTTAGGAAAACGATCAGTAATTTTATTTCTTTTGTTTTAGATAATATTTTAGGTTGGTTGGTTTCGATGAAAACAATGTATAAAAATAAGTACAAATTTGGGTCACAATGAGTATAAAAGTTGTTCTTATTTACACTGAGTTAGTGCCATGGTTGTGTTCATGAAAATTACGCATAAATCGTTTAAGACATAATTTTAATCTTTTTGGTATAACAGACAGATATGAAACCCGGATTAAAGGTACTCGATTCTGATATCCTTTAGGAATGAGTAAGAAAACTGAATCAATCAACAACTCAAGTAATTATTAAATGCATATTCTTGTGATAAATGTATGTATTTATTTTATTTATTCAATTTTGCTTTGAAAGCAATGCACAGCAAAAATCCTTAAGTTTTTAGTGTCGCCTTAAACTATGCTGCATATCAGTTTTTGTGTTTACTTAATAAAAAGTAAAAAATGCATATCCGGTTAGTTCAGTTCAGTTATGGTTTGCATTACTACTAAAATAACTGCGTACTTTCATTGCCTTTTCTCCACTTTCTCTTGGAAATAAAATAGTTTTGCAAAAAAGAAGTATTCTATATTAGAGTCAGGATGCTAACGTACCTCCTTACAAGATTTTGTTAAAATACATGCAGCTGACAGACAGACGGAAATGAGTTACTATTTTATTTTATGTATATAGATAAATAAACATTAAAATCACAATTCAGAATTTGGTTACATATTGTTCTTAGACTTGAAAAAAGCTTCCAAGCTTTGTTAAATATGGACCAAAATAAAGTAATCTATATATACACTGAGGGAAAAATCATATCGCAAAATTAACAACACATGTAGTCAGTTTGAGACAATTACGTTGTCGCTTTAATTGACAACTTTCGTTTACAATTTAAAAACGAACGTGGTTGAACAGATAACGCTAGGTTGTGAAGTTACAGGAATTTGAGGAAATTTTAAAGTTTTGACAACTTTAGTAATCAGTGTGTTTATAAGCAAACTTAAAAATAAAAACTAAAGATTTTAACAAAATAATAATAAAATACTTGGGGAACAAAATGTTATTGGTGAAATCATAAATTGGGATGATAGTATTTGGAAAGTCATGCTTTTCTACCAAAGAAGTCGACAAGAAGCTGAAGGATTTTTTGTAATTAATTTATGATTATTTAAAATGTAAGTATCTCAAAATATGAACCAGGATCGTGTTACGTGTGTTTTTTTTAATTTAGCGGCGCACATAACATTCAGAAGCTTGCGTTATTTAAATAGGGACGATTAAAAGGAAGCTGTGCCACCACTTGGACTGTGTGTAGAGATCCGAAAATAAAAAACGGAGGTAATAAATTTTACATGTGTGTCTTTTGATCTTTTTTTAAGTTTGAATAAATTTCATAGCTTGAAATCGATGATGACACAATATCAGTGCCGTCCAAAGACGAGGAGTGGTGGAGGCGCAACGGGAATCCTGCAGGCACTCAGTCAAGTTGCTCTGAAAATGGAGGTGTTTTAACAAAAGTGAGATTAAATGAAATAAATATCATAAATTTATATAACATCTCATATTCTAACTATATAATTAGGATTAGGATAGTCAATGCTTATCATAGTCTTTTTACAAGTGTATTTTGTTAATTTCGAATGACTATTATCTATATTTGGGACTGAGTTTAACTTATAGTCCCTTTTTACATTACGCAACTTTTATCGCTGCAATTCTTCCTTAGTAGGCGAGAGGGGAGGGACAAATTTAAATTCATTTTGTCCTCTCATTCCCCGGTATAAACACAAATGCAATATAAAAAAAGATAAAGATTGCAGCGAAAAAGTCGCATAATGTAATTCAACACATACTAGGTTAAATCTTATTCTGTAGTTTAATGCAGGCACCAATAGAAAGAAATCGTACAGTGTTGTGAAGCCCAATTATCACCATAATAAAGCATTTTCATGAGATGTATGAGGTGATTGCTAGTGCGGTTGTCTATCAGTCAGGGGGTTATGGATTCAATTCCCGCTAAAAGAATCTGAGTGTTTTGGATGTTGTTTTGTAGATAAGGCGGGAGCTACATAGGTTGTGGTCTTTGTTCAAATTTTTTTCTACTTTTAACGAAAACGAAAATGCTTAAATTTTATTGAAAATTATTTTTTTTTTGTCTACATAACTTTCAGCTCATCCATTCCAATCGCATTTTTACTTGTGTTAATTAAATTCAGTGCAAATTATGCTTTAGTGCTATAATCAAGTGAACTTGGTAAGAATTGAAAAGTAGATATTAAGGGAATTTATTCTGTATAGAACTTTACAAACACTCACGAATACTCACATACTGCTCCGCTATTATCATTTTAAAGGTCTGTTCTTGCTAAGCATCTTCTATTGATTCATATGCACTGAACTATTTAATTAATCCTTTTTTAGTATAAATAGTTTAATTAATATTTTGACAATATTTTGAATGAAATATTGAAAAAGTTGTTTAACAAAGGAGTGGTAATATTTTTTGGTGTAGCTCAGTAACCGTTACTTTTATTTTTTGGCAAAAGTCAACTGTAAAATACAAAGCCAACATATTAAAATCGTGCGCAACACCTTTACCTAAAAGACAAAAAAGTAACACTTTCTGGTAGAGGAGACATAATACATAATAATAAATAAAAAAAATAATAAAACTATAACAAGACCATTTCTGTACATGAAATATTTTTTGAAATATTTGTTGCTGGTGTACTCAGTAATCCAAATGTCTTCGTTCGAATCACGTAAAAACTACTTGATGAATTTTAAAAATAGTAAATAGGAAAAAAGTACCTTAGTAAATAGAAAATTGAGAAAAAGTGATGAAAGTTCGCAATTATCCCGATTTAAATGTACTGAAAACTTGACAGCACCTATTATTTTTGTAAGCGAGATATTTTAAACATTAATTACCGAACTCTACAATAATATTATAACTTTATATAAATTTTAGAATTTTATAAAGTGATGGGTACCTCTATATATAGAAAATATATACCATACTACAACTAAACCGCTATAGAAGTAAGAATCTTAAAATTTCGTATGGATTATATTTAAAGCAAAATCGGGAACAACTATCTCTTTGGTATTTTTAGGGTTCCGTACACAAAGTGTAAAAACGTAAGCCTATTGTTTTCGCTACAATGTCTGTCCGTCTGTCCGTCTGTCAGCGCCTTATATCTCTGGAACCGTAATAGGTAGACTCTTGAAATTTTCACAGATGATGTATATATGCTGTTGCCGCTATAGCAACAAATACTAAAACTTATAGGGTGTTTCGATAGAGAGGTGTTATTCACAAATATGTGTTTATTTCTTGAACTGTAGGAGGCATAGACTAAGGATTTACAAACAGTAATCAAAGCTTAGTGCGGTATATAAACAAGTATAAAAAAACCTAAAAATTAAAGGGTGTTCCGATAGTGGTGTGATTTGCATGTATAAGGCCTAAGTTTTGAACCATAATGGGTAGACGCTTGAAATTTCCACAGAAGGTGTATAACTATGGCCGCTATAGTAGCAAAACTTAAAACTTAAAGGGTGTTTCGATAGAGAGGTGTTATTCACGAATATGTGTTTATTTCTTGAACTGTAGGAGGAAGACACTAAAAATATGCAGTAATTAAAACTTAGTTCGCTATATAAAGAACTCTATAAAAATAAACCTAAAAATTAAAGGGTGTTCCGAACGTGACATGATTTGCGTTTATATCGCCTAAATTTTGAACCACAGGTAGACTCTTGAAATTTTTACAGAAGGTGTATAACTATGGCCGCTATAGCAGCGAATACTAAAACGTATAGGGTGTCTTTATTTCTTTAGCAGTAGGAGGCAGACATTTAAAAGATTGTGGGCTATTAAACAGGTATAAAAATAAACCTAAAAATTAAAGGGTGTTCCGATAGTGGCGCGATTTGTATGTATATGGCCAAAGTTTTTAACCATAATAGGCAGACTTTTGAATTTTGTGTTACTATGGCCGCTAGAGCAACGAATACTTAAACTTATAGGCTGTTCCGAAAGTGACGTGTTTTTCCCGCATATGTATTTATTTTTTTAACTGTAGAGGCAGACATTTCTGATCAACACAGAGTAATTAAAATATTGTTTGATATATAAACAAGTAGAAAAGCTAAACCGAAAAATTAAAGGGTGATTCGTTAGTGACGTGATTTGTCTGTATGTAAATGACCTAAGTTTTGAACCGTAATAGGTAGACTCTTGAAATTTGTACAGAAGATGTACTGCCACGGCCGCTATGACAATTACTAAAAATTAAAGGGTGTTTCATTTGCTACATTTTTTCACGTATATTGCGTTATTTTTTCAACCGAAACAGGGAGGCTTTTAATATTTTCATAGAGAGTGTATTACCATGGCCGATATAACAACAATTACTACAATTTAAAGGGTGTTCCGATAGTAATCCGCTTTTTACCAATACCACTTTAGTTCTTTAAAAGTAAATTTATGTCCGCTAAAGCAAAAAATATAAAAAAATAATAAGTTAAAAGTCTACAAAAAGTACGCAAAATTAAACCAAAAATTAAAGGGTGTTTGGATAGTGAGATCATTTTGCCCTGATCTTATATTTAAACAGTAATAGACTGACACTGAAAATTACACAGATTATGTTTTACAATATCTTCTTAAGCAAGTAACGAAAATAAAAGAAAGGGGTTTTCCCTTCTAAAAGTTATAGACAGGCATTTGATATTTTCCACACAACACAACGATCAATTCTGAAGTCTTCACTCATCACAATCTGAATAATTCGTTATAACAGGAAGTATCAAAACTAATCCAAGAAAAATAAGTTAGCTTTCACCAAAATAAAGCGAGACATTATACAGCTTTTGCTGTAGTAAAGAATTACAGTAAAAAATTACTTGTTTCAGTTTTTTACAACAAATAATAAATTATTCATGCTGCTGACAAAAATATGGCAAAAACCAATAAGCCAGAATGGACTGTATATAATTCAATTCACTTTTTATTCACTACGAAAAATAGTCTTTAATTTTTAAAAAAAAATTTACAATTACTTTTCGGACTACCCTTACATTTAATTATAATAACATTTGAAATCATTTTAATGAAAAATTAGGAATGTGTTCACCACTAAGTGCAGCAGTAAAGAACAAATATGACATAAATATAAGATTCAACTCTATTTTGTTTTTTTTTTCGCTTTTCATTGTATTCAAAGTATTAAAAGGAATTAAGCAATGTTTTAACAAGTAAAAATACCAAATGGTTTTTTTTTCAATCTAAACAAAAATAAACTACAAGTTGCTGCAAATGTTTTTACAGTTAAATTAAAACCAAGTTAAAAAGAGAAGAAGCACAAGCTTTATATCCCAATATTTGTGTTCATCACTTCAGTAGCAGTTTGACTACAATCATTTCTATGATACTGAACAGTTTTTGTTTTACTTATTTTCTTAACTATTTCCTATAGCCAAGAAATAACAAAAACATCAATTAGGTTAACTATTCACACTCGAAAAAATCGAGTGTGTTACTGTTTAAATTCTTTAGTATTAACAGAAACTTGAATGTATAAGAAAATTTAAAAAACAAACCATCTAAACTTTGAAATGCAAGCAAAATCACAAATCGATTTTTAAGCCCAATTTTGTTATTTTCATTTTTAGAATGGATTAATCGGGTCTCATAATGTATCGTATGCTAGAGCTAATTAATATTGTATATATAATACCTTAAAGACGAAATAACCTGCCAAAAACGTTCATATATTTCCTGACGTCAATTTTTGGAAAAAATATAACAATGTGTATGCGAAGCCCTTTCACAATATTTTAACGTGCACCCAGGTTTCATTTCTCTTGGCTTTCTGTAAACGATTTTGCATTTTGAAAAACTTTCATGTCCCTTGCCGTTCATACGGTTTTTCTTTCTTTCTTCTTTTTTGTAGGTCTTTTTAGGAACTTTCACGTTTTCCTTAATACAATTTTCGATTATGGAACACATTTGGTTGCTTTTTAACTCTTTTTATACCCTTCACCACAGGTGGAAAGGGTATATAACGAGTGATTTTTTAAGAGCTTGAGAACTTTTTTTTAAAAAAAACGCATAAAATTTGCAAAATCTCATCGGTTCTTTATTTGAAACGTTAGATTGGTCCATGACATTTACTTTTTGAAGATAATTTCATTTAAATGTTGACCGCGGCTGCGTCTTAGGTGGTCCATTCGGAAAGTCCAATTTTGGGCAACTTTTTCGAGCATTTCGGCCGGAATAGCCCGAATTTCTTCGGAAATGTTGTCTTCCAAAGCTGGAATAGTTGCTGGCTTATTTCTGTAGACTTTAGACTTGACGTAGCCCCACAAAAAATAGTCTAAAGGCGTCAAATCGCATGATCTTGGTGGCCAACTTACCGGTCCATTTCTTGAGATGAATGGTTCTCCGAAGTTTTCCCTCAAAATGGCCATAGAATCGCGAGCTGTGTGGCATGTAGCGCCATCTTGTTGAAACCACATGTCAACCAAGTTCAGTTGTTCCATTTTTGGCAACAAAAAGTTTGTTAGCATCGAACGATAGCGATCGCCATTCACCGTAACGTTGCGTCCAACAACATCTTTGAAAAAATACGGTCCAATGATTCCACCAGCGTACAAACCACACCAAACAGTGCATTTTTCGGGATGCATGGGCAGTTCTTGAACGGCTTCTGGTTGCTCTTCACTCCAAATGCGGCAATTTTGCTTATTTACGTAGCCATTCAACCAGAAATGAGCCTCATCGCTGAACAAAATTTGTCGATAAAACACATTTCGAACCGAACACTGATTTTGGTAATAAAATTCAATGATTTGCAAGCGTTGCTCGTTAGTAAGTCTATTCATGATGAAATGTCAAAGCATACTGAGCATCTTTCTCTTTGGCACCATGTCTGAAATCTCACGTGATCTGTCAAATACTAATGCATGAAAATCCTAACCTCAAAAAAATCACCCTTTATAAGTTTGTCATTCCGTGTGTAATTTCTACAATATTCATTAGTGTGGTAATGTCATTTGCCAAGGCACCAGAAGAGATACAAAAAATTTAAGCACACCAATCTGTCAGGCATAGTTTCGAAAATTTTGCTATTGCAATTCAGCAACATCGGATCATTCCTTTGGAGGCTACGGGCCAAAAACCACGCCCACCTATATTTTTTTACGTTTTTTTTAATGTTTTTCGGCTTTAATGATTCTGTTTTGCCTTTTTTTGTCAAATATATATTAGACTGCGAAAGGTAGATCGCAAGGAGTGCATACAGATCTCGGGGGATCAATAACCCCCTGCGAGGGGCGATTTTTATTTGTTTTTAGATTGGTAGGGTTTTTCTGCTTTGATTTGTATTAGAGACCTTAATAGAAAGCAATACGCATAGAGGTAGCCAATGGACGCACAGGGTACCCAGTGACAAATAGGAGTAGTTAAAAGGACCCCCCATGTGTCAATAAGATGAATTTTTTTTTTTTTTTGTAAGGCTTTCTTTTTGCTTTAGTCTGACCATTCTAACTCAATATAGATTGGAGAAAGGTCCAAAATTTAACAAAAAATTTCAATCAAATTTTTAAAAAAAATTTAAAAATTTTTTTTCAAAAATATTTACAAAAAAATTTACAAAGCATTTTCAAAAAGATATTTTACAAAAAAATATTCGAAAAAATTTTTTTTTTTAAATTTTCCAAAAAATTTTCGAATAAAATTTTACAAAAAATTTTTAAAAAAATTTTCCAAAAAATTTTTAAAAAAATATTTTTACAAAAAATTTTTAGACTCAATTTTCGAAAAATTAAAACAAAAATTTCAACATTTCTCTGAAAATTAAAATTATGAGTGTAACATAACATATTTTTAATATTGAGAATATACATATGTATGTATGTGTGTATATAGAGTAACATATTTTTTTAAATGCGTTTGATTTTTAAATAGATGATATCTCTGTTTTAAAACCTAGGTGCATTAAACACATAGACATCATCAGAATACCGACTACAAACTGCCAAAAATGAAACGTTGTGACTGTTGTTAACTTAGGCTAATTTCTATTTTATTCAACAAAAGAAAATGTCACAAAATTGCAAATTAAAAATTCATATGCAAAAAAAAAAAGTTTTGGAGGATATATTTATAATTTTTTGAAAAAGTTTTTTAATTTTATAAAAGCAAAATAAGTATTTCTACAACAATGTCAGAGTTTACGATGTAGCGTCCGCTTCAATATCATTAAGTAGCTGACAACACGGCGACAATTGTAGCAAACGGAATTTGTTTTCATTTGTCTTCTATTTCTTTAACTCATGAATAATGATTTTTTCTCATACGACTATATTTAAGTAAAGAGTCAACAATATGGATAATGCTGTACATGTCTGTGTAAATAAAATCACCATGGTGAAGGGTATAGAAGATTCGGCACGGCCGAATATAGCACTTTTACTTGTTTATTTTCTTTTCACTTCTAACAATACATAAAATTTAATAAAACATAAACAATAACAAATCAAATGTAACTTCGTTTCAAATTAAAAGTAAATTAAATAAATATTTACTTAGGTTATTTGGTTTCAGGAAATTGTACACTTATGCTTTAAACACACAGACAACAGCGGCTACACGGCTACACAGCTACACGACCACTAATCGTCGCCGTGTAGTCAGCTACTGAATACATATGTATGTACATATTTTTCCTTTACAGAAAACTTTTTCAATACATACTTATCATATCAAAACAAATAAATATACATATGTAATTGCTCAAAACCTTTTGATTGTAAATGGATTTGTATTTTTAATTTTGTAACATTTTTTTTTTGTTGAAAAAAATAGAATTGTCGCAAAGAAAAATAGAAATTAGCCTACGTCAGCTACAGCCACAACGGTGGTCGTGTAGCCATGTAGCTATGATGTCGTCAAACTAATCGTCTTCATATAAACGTGTGGATTTTAATTTTGACAGGTTGTAGTCGGTATCCTGCTGTCTCCTATGTGTTTAATGCTTTACTGATAGGTTATTTTGTAATTTGGTAATAACTTGGTCATTTGTAACACTAGATGTTCCAAATTTTGCATACATATGCGTTATGATATAGGGAATAAAAACTCAATTTTGAAAATTTTGCGGATAGGTTATTAGCATTGAGTACTTTCCCATAAAGTCGAAGGTTTCTTTGATTACTATGATTCCTAAACCAGGAAAAGACTACACAAAAGTAGAATCATACAGACCTATAAGCCTTTTATCAAACGTGTCAAAGTTATTTGAGAGAATATTAATAACTAAGCTGAATCCAATTCTTAGCGCGAAAGGATGCATTCCGAACCATCAATTCGGCTTCAGAAAACAACATAGTACGATCCAACAAACACACAGATTAGTAAATGTAATTAAAACGACCTTTGAAGAAAAAATACTGTTCTGCGCTTTTTATCGACGTTTCTAAAGCATTTGATAAGGTTTGACACGAAGGCCTTATATTTAAGCTAAAGCTGAACTTGCCTGAAAACTTGTGTAAGCTCTTAAAAGATTATTTAACGAATCGCAAGTTTTTACTAAAAGAAGGTGACTTTTTAAGCTCGCCATAGCTCATTGAAGCCGGAGTTCCCCAAGGTAGTATTTTGGGACCAATTTTATATTTAATGTACCCATAAGACATGCCAATTAGCACCCTAGTGCACACATCAACTTTTGCAGATGACACAGCTTTTTTAAGTATTCATGAAAGCGCCCAAGAAGCATCACAACTTTTACAAGACCACATACTCAATTTGGAAAAATGGCTAGAAAAATGGAGAATAAAAGTGAATGAGCAAAAATGTACTCACATAACTCTCACACTGCGTAGGGACTCATGCCCTCCTATTCGCATAAATAACCAAACGATACCACAGCTTTCCGACGTTAAATACCTGGGTATACATCTGGCAGTACAACTAAATTGGCTTATTGGCAGATACTCTACCCTGAGCTTAGATTGTTAACTTCTACTGTACCAGTCGATCCTCAAACCAATTTGGTGTTATGGGATTCAGTTATGGGGCACTGCCTCAGTTAGCAATGTAGAAAAAATTCAAAGACGTCAAAATAAAATTCTTCGTATAATTACATCTGCTTCCTGGTATATAAAAAATTCGAACATACACAAAGACCTAAACATACCATCAGTTAAAGCAGAAATAGCGAAACACGCAGTCACATATCTAAAGAGGCTTGAATCTCATCCAAACCCTTTGGCGCGTAACATACTGAATGAGCCTGGTTACATTCGACTAAAAAGAAGAGATACTGCTTTTCTTGGCCGTACATTAGAGGGATGACCCGCAAATGATTGCAAAATCCGTGAAACAAACGTTATTTTTGTCTAGCATTGGCTGGACCAAAAACGTATATTTTTTTATTTTAGACTTAAGATATGAGTAATTATTGTTAGTTCAAAAATATTGAAGAGACAATAAACAATTTATGAAAAAAAAGGTTATTAGCTCTTTAAGATGACGATATACAACCAGCCATACCTAGTAATCTTCGCTATCCCCTCCTTTAACCCAACTAGACAATTAATTGAAAAACAACTTTCTTTATTTTATAATTTTACTATAAAGGCTCAATTTAGAAGTAGGGTAAATAGTAATTACTCCCCACCAAGATTTAATTTGAAAATGCTCGTTATTTTCCGAGTAACTTGTGCCAAATTTAGGGAGTATCACTAATCCAGATTTTTGTTGAAAATTTAGGAATTACTCAGTATGGTAAGTGCATGTTTATCTCTTCATATACCACCAAGCTTAAAGTCAAAAACACACGTTTTTCTCAAAATACCCTTTACAAAGTTATAAAGTGTAACTGGTGTAGTTCTCTATATACTGGATAATTAATAGCTGCTTCTTACGTTGAGAACACGCCAACCTCAGCAGTCTCCTACACCAACAATTTTTTACTATAAAACGCACGTTGTTTAGTTCTCTAGATATTGGATAATTAAGAATTACTTTGTATTGAAAGTGCCCGCTACGCCCCTACTATAACATAAGGGTTTTATTCTAAACGTTTTGTCAGGGTAAACTGTTACAAATTAAGAAATTGTCACTATTATAGTTTTCTAGATACAGGATAATTAGGGAGTACTCTTCCCCCGTCCCATAAGTTCTACTTAAAAAATCACGTTGGTCTTAATATTATTAATGTAGGGGAAGATTTAAGCATAATTTTCCTTAACGCATCCCTTTTCGATGATTATTATCAACCAATTTGTAATTATGACAACCTTTCTTTCCTCGAGTTACGTGCTACCACTAGACTTTACTCTTGACTTTAGCTATATCTGACTTCTTTACTGTTGTCTTAATCTAGATATATTATTAATAAATATGGTGAGTACCTGTCTTCTACTACAAATCTTTCACTCAAACACGTACATAAGTCTTCAGTAAGCTGGGCCCAAAAATTTATAACTGCTCCATTGTACCGTTTGTATTATAAAATACATACGAAATATTGTGGTGAACGTCTATAAATCAATTAAATATGTATATCTGCGAGAAACATTAGCTAATGTAAAAAACAAAAAAAAAAGTAAAAGCAATTTTCTCACTTATTGAAATGTGCCTCTAATAATTTTTTTTTAATTAAAATTACATAATAATATCTCTGTTGGTTTTTTCGAGTGTATTTTAGAGTTTCGTCTCACTATTGTTAACTTTTTACAACAAACAACACCACAAAAACAAAAACAGTTGCATAACATTTTTTGAAGTTTATTATTATCGAACGTAACTTTAAAATCACTTTTACTTCTTGAAACGTGCTGAAACTATTTATTATTTTTTTATTCATTATCTTAAGAGATCAGTCAGCACAATATCAATAGTCATAACGAATGCAGAACTTATGTAAAATTACCACAGATTCAGTGAAAATTTAAGAATTTTTTGAAAGAAAATACACATATCAAAGATAGATAGTGTCATTGCTTTAGTCGTAAAGGCGTCATTGGATTATTTATTCTATAAATATGTTACTAATCAAGCCGTAACTCTTACTGGTGATCGTTATTGCGACTTGATAACCGATTTCCTTGTAACAATTCTGGATAGTGATGTTGACAAAACAGACCGTTTTGATTTCAACAGAACTTTGCAAAATGTCAGTCACATTGTGACTAAATTCAATTACTGCATGACATATTTCTTCTTGGTGATCGGAGCTGGGACTCGAGATTATATGATTTATATTTTCCATATTTACAAAACCACGACCAGGAAATATAATAATGAAATGTGCGTATTTGTTAACAAGCATCTTAATTTTTGCCATAAATAATAGAGTGCCAACAAATCTTTTGTCGTTCTTAAACCTCATTTCATTGTTTTTGAATTACTTGATCCGCCAACTAATTTTATACAATAAACGACACTAATGTAAAATTATCTAAGGTTCATTTGCTTTTTTTAGTTTGAGGAGACATCTTCATATTTCTAGGTTTTATGTTGTGGGAAATATAACTTTTCAAAATTAGCTTTCGGTTTTTATTCTATTTCAATTGTAGCATTTTCTTTATGTTTTCTTGTTTCTTCGCAATCCATTTAGTTAAGCAATATAAAAATTTGTTAAAATTTTATTATTATTTGCATAATTTTTTTACTGTGATCGGTTGACAAAGTTACACGAAATTTAAATAAACACAGAAACAAGTTGAACAAACAAAAATACTTTTACATTACGAATTAAAGAAACCTTATTTATTCATTATAGACTTATGTATTTCTTTTGTCCAAAAATGCTGATAAAATATTTTACTATTATGTATATATTTTTTAATAAGATTAAAAAAATTTTAGGCTTAATTTACAGAATATTAACTCATATTCAACGCTATTTTCGAATATAATTTTCAGAGTGTTTACAACATCACAACTTCTTTTCATTAAAAAATAAGAATTTATTAAATTCATTGTTTAGAACTTTTCGCAAAAACAATTTAACAAACAAAGAATTGAACAGCTCTTAATTTTTTACTAAAAAAATTTACATTTCCAATAATTTAAAGAAAAAAAAAAAAAAAAACACAAGTTTACTAATTGATATTTATGATCGTATCTGAACGTAAATTTTTCAAACTACTTTTTCTTTTCCAGATATCCCAATTAAGTAAGAAATTCGAAAATAAATACTGAAGTTACCTTTAAATCATTTTCAGAGATGTGAGTAAACGCTCTTTACTTTCGGAAGAGTTTATGTAAAATTGAGGGGTGTCACTGTAGCACCAACATATAACTCGAAAATGCACGTAATTCTAAGACTAAAATATATCATGATGCTCCATTATTTAGTTTCCTAGGTTTACGAAAATAAATGTTTCGCATTTTTACGCCACTGTACCAAGCCAAATAGTTTTCTTGCAAGCGTATTACTTGTACATTTTTTTAAGGTACTACTTATTGTAGTTCCTTAGTTACACGACAATAATTTTTCTCGCTTTGTGGAAGGTACCTCTCCTCTTGTTTCACTGTCCTTGCTCGTCTATGAACATTAATAAGGAAGTTTCTCGCTTAAATGTTTTATCTAGATAGTTTTTTGTAATTTTAATTATTATAACTCCTTAGGTTATATATATATGAGGTTTACGCCCAACCACCTAAGGTTGTTTGGAACAGAACAGAGGTGACTTGTATATATTTTAAAGACTTTATAATACTTAGAGTCCTAGGTATGAGATAATAGTGTATCGCTTAAAACAATCCAGCTAACTTCTTGCTTGACTATGCACATTAGTAAGGTGGTATATTGTACAAAATTTCAAGACTCTACCTGGTAAACTTCTTTAGCAACCCACTAATAATGTTTCACTTTAGATGGCGGTACCATGCCCACTATATTTATATTTTCTTTAATATATTGTCGTTTTAATTAAATTGGATATTATAGCTATTGGATTAATCTATACAATGTATTAAATATTCTTGCAGGTGAAAGTAAAAACAATAAGTGATTTTATGTAAAATTTTATATTAAAACACGTTTCATTGTTATACAACAAAAATACAAAGTGGAAATGAAAATAAAAATATAATTTCTCAATAACATAAATTTCAAACACTAAAGTAAATAAAAAAAATAATTATTTTACAAGGTGTATTTTAACAAGTATTAAAACCACATTTTGTTTAAAATTTTTTCATTATACCCAGTACTCGTATATTGCACTTAGTAGTAAAATAGTAAATTATTTTTATTAGTAGTTTTAACTTTTTGACATATTTATTTTGTTATTTCATAACTATTTTTTTTTCTCATCCAATTTGGAAAACTAAATACAAAAAACAAAAAGAAAGAAGAAAAAATAATGGGTCTAAATTTGTTTTCATTTATCTTGTTGACTGTTTTATTTAATTTTTCAGTATATTTTCATTTCATTTTCCAAATTCATCCGTTTAACCAAAACGATTGCAATGAGTTTATCTACCACAAATTTAACACTCAGCCAGTTGTTCAATGCTTGCTGGCAGAGTACTTGTTATATGTAATTGTAATGTAATTATTTTTTTAGTGGAATTTATACTCATAGTAGTTGGAGCTTGATAATATCTCTAACTTAGCGCCAGCTGAAGAACCTCAGCCCAAGCAGAGTAACCTAGTACTACTAGTTTCTACTTTTGTCTGTTTTGTCAGCCACTCTATTAAACTCAACTCAAATCGAGTGTCTGGAATGTTGCCTTTGAATTGTTTTATTGCCAATTTTTATGTTTCTTTCCAATTAATTATCTTCGGACGAACTTTAAGGAAAATTTAGTATTCAATTTCAACATATTTTTATGTCAGTTGGTGTTTTTTTTTTTATTTATTTAAGTTGATATTTTTAAAAATAATTATTGCATTATTGTTAACTTATTGTAAGTTAATTTTAGTATATACGTAATTTGTTTTATTTTTAAGATTAAAAAGTGCACGGTTTAATGCACTCTGGAGTTAATAACATTCGTTGCTAAACTGGCAAGTAATTTCATTCACAAAGTGAAGACGAAAATTAAAAAAAAAAAAAACTCAAAATGCCAATTAAAGATAAAAATCTTAAGAAATCTTTGTCATTTAAAAAACTGATTACATCTTTGACAAATTCTGGCTTAAATATTTTTTTAACATTTTAAGAGGATAGGTAAATATAAATTTGTGTGACGTAGATGTTAAAACTACTTTTTATACATTCCAAAATAACATTATTGCTTTTTCAATTATTAAATGTTTGTAATTAAATTAACAATAAGTACTTATACCTTTAATCTATAATATTAAGAATATTTAAAGTATCATCTAATTTTACAAATTAGATGACACATTTTTAAAGAAAAATAGATAGATTTTGACGAAATAGGTGAAATCTGACAACACTACTCACCAACTGACAAGAGATGATTGCTTGTGATTTTTCTCGTATGCCATTATCTGAGTTTGGTTGGTTAAATAGATGATGCTTACAATACACACTACCAAAAGTAGATAGATAGATAGATATATAGAGAGATAGATTCGAAGAATGCTGAAGAAGGACGTAGCTGTCCAGAAAATGTATTACATTCTGCTAGTCTCTAAGATAACTTTTTTCCATTTTGTAAAATATACTCTTTTTACTTAGAAAGAATTAAAGGAATTAAAATCTATAATGTTATATTTAATTATTTCCAACCGGTGTTGGGCAATTAAATTATTTTCATGGTCGCTATGACCATTTTGAATTTTATTTCTGGTGCAAACAGAATTATTATGTAGAGTATTCAAAGAAACCGACCATTTAAAGAAATTAGTTTTCGATTTAACGGATATACTGCATTTAAAAAGTTAACAGTTAACTGGTTTTATGCATTATTTTATGATAAAAATGAAATATTTTGTTTTATATTATACATTTTAGGAAGGACTTTATGTACTTAATAGGAATCTGCTTTCAGTGTTTATTATCTCATCGATATTTTTTTAGGTGGCGAGTAGGGGGATAATAAGGCATACCACTGACTTTATTGATTTCTTATTGACTCCCTGCGAAAAGGGATTAATTGTCTATTTGTCTTATGGCTACAATGAGTTTTTCTGTTTTTAGGTTTTTTTTTAGTTTCAACATCGATAGGCAGTCGTTCAGATATTTCGACATACATTCTAGCTAAAAACATTTTTTAAATCGTCCAGAAATGAAATGCAAATGAATTTTATAAGTAAGCCTTAAGTTCGTTTTGTTTTGTCTTTGGATCGTTACGAGAAGGGAAAACTATAATAGAACTATAATAAAAACTCAATTTCGTAAAAATACGGGTTAGAGCCTATCAACTTGATACCATCGATATATTCTGAACAACTGTGTATTTTCTATTCATATTCTTCACTTTAATCGAGTTGTGATAGTGTAATATTACGTTAGACTATTTGACAATCATCGCAATTATAATTTAATTTCCTACTTATAAAACCCGATGACTTACAATAAAATACTAGATAAAGTAGACAATCCACTTAAAAGTAAAGTCAATAAAATTAAAATAATTATGTACTTTTCTGAAGGTTTTGACGTAAACCTTTATACTTCAAATTAAACTATATTTATTTTCGTCTATAATAATAATACAGAGTTTTTAGAATTCATTAAAAATTATATTTATTAGTAAAATAAAATTTTCATTGTAGTTGATTATTTTTGTACGCAAATAAATTAATAAAGCAATTTTAAGCAAAAAAAAAGTTTTTATTTTAAACTATTTTTGAAATAAAATAATCGAAACGATTTTTATTTTTAAATCAAAAAACCAACAAAGAATACAAAAACATTTTACTTTCATCCACATACTCAACTGAATAATTTATATGAGTGATGGAAACTTTAGCACTGTTTTACTTTTGAATTTTTTCAGAAACTTTGTACGAGTGAAATAACGCAGAACCCTAATAAAATATTTTATATATATTGTTACGAAAGAAGAATTTATGCATTATAAGCTCTGAACAACAATACTCTCGAACAACAACAACAACTTTAATGGCTTATTTTCTTACAATGATGGAAGAAAGAAACGCCTCATACAAACATTCGCATTTACGCATACACACACACAGATTAAATAAACACTCTTCTGTTAAATACACAACCTCATACATAAATACAAGCATAAACAAATAAACAGCCGCACATACAGGTATAAAGAAATAAATAGCCACAAATACAGGTATAAAGAAATAAACAATCACACAAACAGAAAACAAGAGCAATAATAATCGAACCTGCCAGACCTGTCTGGAATAGAACATTCTGGTGCTTTTAAATCACCTATATAAGTGAATCGTGCTGGCGAGTATTAATTTAAAAGTCAAAGAATTAAGTTGTCGAATTTTAAGAGTGTTTAACAGTTTGCTGTATTTTTGAACAGTGGTGTTAAATAAATAAAGTGACTTAAAGAAAAAGTAATAACAGAGTGTATTTATTTTGCAATTAAAAGAACCCAACGTAAAGTAAAAACGTAACAATTGGTGTCAGAAGTGGGATTGTAAAATAAAATAACTTAAAAAAATAATAAATAAAAATGAAATTTGAAGATCTTAAAGTGGAGCAGCTGAAAAAGGAGTTGAGTAAGCTGGATTTGCCAACAGCAGGTAACAAAACAGAATTGCAGAAGAGGCTCATAGATGAATTCAAGCGTCGTGGCATGGACATTGGCGCATATGAGTTTGATGAAAAAGAGATGACAGAGGTATGTAGCCGTGAAACAACAACAGCAAGTAGCATGGACTTCAATACGATGTTTGCCGCTATGATGGAGAAAATACGAGAAAACTTTAAAATGCTTCTAGAAAATGTAAACGGAAAGCTAGTCGAAGTTCAGGAAGCTTCTAGAGCAAACAGCGAAAAACTGTTAGCTGAAGTAAGAGATGAAGTTCAGGAAGCTTCTAGAGCAAACAGCGAAAAACTGTTAGCTGAAGTACAAGAAGTAAGAGGTGAAGTACAGGAAGCTTCTAGGGCTTACAGTGAGAAACTAGAAAAAGTTAACGAGAAGCTACAGGAAATTTATCAAACCGTCAATAAACGTGTTGACATCTTAGAAACAAAAGTCTGCAAGTTCGATGAACGAATCTCTGCCGTAGAAGTGCAACTGTCTGGTTTAAAAAGTGAATCTTCTAGAAACTAGTGGCGCCGAAGTACAGGTAAAGGATGTCGATGTAAAGCTGCAGGAGCTTGAAAACAAAATTATGAGCCTGGATATAAGAGAAGGTCCAGTACGAGTAGTGACGCAAAACACAAATAGGATAAAAGCTCCCAGTTTCGACGGCACCGTACCCTACAACGTCTTCAAATTTCATTTTGAGACAGTGGCCAGTAAAAATCTATGGAGCAATGAAGAAAAAGCGATTGAGCTGATTCTGGCACTTAAAGGATCTGCAGCAGAAGTCCTTGAAAGCCTACCAACTAGCTGCAGAAATAATTATGAGGACATAATGGTGGCGTTACAGCGCAAATATGGCGGTGATCATAAAAAGGAGCTGTATAGAATGGAGCTACGTGGCAGGGTGCAGAGAGCAAATGAGACGCTTCAGGATTTCGCTATGGAGATAGAGCGCTTGGTGCAGCTAATATACCCTGGGGAAAACCATCCACTTCTAGAACAGTTCAAAGTGGAGGCATTTGTTAATGGTATTCGTGATATTAAGCACGCAGTTTGCGCTAAGCAAAACACATCCTTTGCTGAAACCATTGCTTACGCTCTGGCTCAAGAAACAGCAAAAGTCATTTCGAGGCCGCAGTCATACCAAGTGCGAAAAGTTGAAGTTGCTGCTGAAGATGAAAAAACAACAATGGACGACATAAAGCAAGTACTTGAGTCGGTAAAGAAAGTCTTAGATGAAAGACAAGGTAAGACAAACGCTAAGTGCTTTAATTGCGGCAAAGTCGGCCATTTTCAACGAAACTATAAGGCAGCAAGAAAACGAGCCAGATCTGTTTCGCCGCCAAGAAACAATAAACGTGCGACTCATGGAACATCTCGAGAGTCGTTAAACTAAAGAGAGCTAGCACTACGGGGCATGAGCTAGCTCCCACAACCGAGGGCCCCTCAATCTCCATATCTGTGATGCAGCAGCAAAACAGCAATCTTACTGCAATCGTGTATATCAACGGAGGAAAGCGTATTCTGACAATAGACACAGGAGCGTCGCAGTCTATAATAAGGCCTGATTTAGTAAAGGGAAAAGTGGAACAATTAAATAACGTAAGTCTGCGCACTGCTACCGGAGAATTTGTTACTGTCTATGGTAAGGCCAAAGTCAGATTAACTATAGCCAACATGAGCGTGGACCATGTGCCGATATCGTGGACGAAGTTATTATTGGCGCAGATTTTATGATTATGCATGGAATCGATCTGCGCATGGGGCAACAAATAATGATCTGGAGAAACGTCGAAATTGATATTGGATATGTGAGTAAATCTGCAGTAAGGAAGTTGGTTGTTGTAGTATCCCAGAAACTACCACCTTAGGGAGAAACTGTGATATGGGCACGTATGGAGGAAGATTGTGAAGACAACCGGTTGTGGGTGGTAGAACCATCAGGTATTAAGAGTGAGACAATAACAGCAAAAGCCCTCGTGAAAACCTGTAAGAATGGAAAAATTCCTGTGAGAGTGTTAAATCTATCCAACAGTGAAAAAGTAATTGGTAAAAACTCTCAGATAGCTCAATGTACACCAGCAGAGGCCATAGTTAATTGCGAGAGAGACTCAGAGCCTGAAAAACTGTCAACTAAAGAGCGCGAAATACTAGCAGAACACGTGGGGAAATGGGTAGCAGAGCTGGAGCCACCTGACAGAAACAAAGCCAAGCAGCTGCTACGAAAGTACGCCTCTGTCTTCGCCCTAAAAGATAAAAGCCAAGGTAGAACGGCAATAGTGAAGCATGAAATAAATACTGGCGAAGCGAGGCCCATAAAACAAGCCCCCAGGAGCATTCCCCTAGCCAAGCGGAGCGAAGTAAAGCAGCTAGTCAA
This sequence comes from Phasia obesa, assembly GCA_949628195.1. Lineage (NCBI taxonomy): Eukaryota > Metazoa > Arthropoda > Insecta > Diptera > Tachinidae > Phasia > Phasia obesa. Next base: position 29,037,252 of record OX451218.1, on the reverse strand, counting down.
CGAAATGGAACGAGACGGAATTATCGAACCATCTTCGAGTCCTTGGAGCTCGCCGGTAGTTTTAGTAAAGAAGAAAGATGGCAGCACTAGATTCTGCGTTGACTACAGAAAGCTCAACGATGTTACCAAAAAGGACAGTTATCCACTACCAAGAATCGATGACACCTTGGACACGCTAGCAGGTACTAAGTGGTTTTCTACGCTAGATCTACAGAGCGGTTACTGGCAAGTCGAGATAGCTGACAAGGATAAAGAAAAAACTGCTTTTAGTGCTCTCGATGGTTTATGGCAGTTTAATGTTATGCCATTTGGTCTCTGCAACGCTCCAGCCACCTTCGAGCGTTTAATGGAACGAGTGTTAAAGGGACTCAATTGGAAGTCATGTCTGGTGTATCTGGATGACATAATTGTCATGGGAAAGACCTTCGATGAACACCTAAGGAATATGGAAGAAGTCTTCAGGCGTATATCAGCGGCTGGACTGAAGCTCAGTGTTAAGAAATGTGCATTGTTTCAGAAGGAAGTCAAATACTTGGGGCATCGTGTAACAGCAGAGGGCATATCAACCGATGAAGATAAAATACGGGCAGTAAAGGACTGGCCTCGTCCTCAAAATCTTCACGAGTTACGAAGTTTCTTGGGACTCTGCACATACTACAGACGATTTGTCCCAAATTTTGCTAGTGTTACTGCGAGCTTACATGAACTAACCAAAAAGTCTCGACCTTACCAGTGGAGTGAAGCAGCCGAGGAACCATTCCAGAAGCTCAAGGAATTGTTGTGTGTGGCACCTATCCTGGCATATCCAGTAGCTGGGCAAAAATTCATGCTAGACACTGATGCAAGCGGATATGGAATAGGAGGCGTGCTGTTGCAAGTGGTAGATGGGACAGAAAAGGTTATAGGCTACTACAGCATAGTACTTTCGAAGCCTGAAAGAAATTATTGCGTAACGCGACGAGAGCTTCTAGCAGCATTGGAGTGCATAAAACACTACCACAAGTATTTGTATGGCCGGCATTTCACGTTGAGGACAGATCATGCCGCACTCTGGTGGTATCTGCAATTCAAGAGCCCAGAAGGACAGCTTGCATGCTGGATAGAGCGACTTCAGAGCTATGACTTTAGTATTGAGCACAGAAAAGGAGGCAAGCATAACAACGCAGACGCCCTTTCTAGGCGGCCATGTGATCTGGGGTGTAAGCATTGCACAAAGGCGGAGAGAAAAGAATTCGTTATTGATGTTCGGCTTACACATATAGAATCTAGTGAAGACTGGCCGACAGCACAAAGAAACGATTCCATATTGGCAAAAGTTATAGCTGCTAAAGAGGAAGACAGAAGACCGACGCGAATTGAGATCTCACCAGAAAGTCCACTGGCGAAGGCATATTGGGCCCAGTGGAACAGTCTAAGGTTGAAGGATGGCTGCTTATGTCGCACCTGGGAAAGCACAGACGGCAAAACTGTGATAGACTTAATCGTCGTGCCATCCTCCAAGATCAAAGAGGTCGTGAAACAATTCCACAATGGTCCTAGCGGAGGTCACTTTGGTGTAACGAAGACGCTGGAAAAGATAAAACAACGTTTCTATTGGGTCGGCTGTCAACAAGCCGTAGCCGAGTGGATAGCCAATTGCCAGGAGTGCATTGCAGCAAAGGGTCCAGTACGAAGGAGTCGGGGACAGCCTCAGCAGTACAATTCAGGCGCACCCTTTGAACGTATAGCGATGGACGTAGCAGGTCCCTTTCCTGCTAGCAATGCTGGAAACCGATACGTGTTAGTGGTCATGGACTATTTTAGCAAATGGCCGGAAGTATATGCCATTCCCAATCAAGAAGCCAGAACGATTGTATACGCTTTTATAAGCAACTGGGTGTGTCGCTATATTCAAAGAGATGTGCAAAGTATACGGAATAAGAAAGACCAGAAAGACACCGTTACATCCGCAATCTGATGGCATGGTCGAAAGATTCAATCGAACCCTGGAGGAATACCTAAGAAAAGTGGTCAGCGCACATCAGAAGGACTGGGATGAGCATTTACCCAAATTTTTGTTGGCATATAGATCAGCTGTTCACGATTCCACCTCACGAACACCAGCGAAAATAGTCTTTGGATCTGAGCTAAATTTGCCTGCAGATTTAGAGTTTGGTGTTAAGCCAACATCGGCAGAAGGAGACGGCGAAAACTCTAGTCAGGCACAAAGGGACCTTCAGGAGATTCACGAATTCGTGCGGAGTAGGATAAAATTAACCAGTGATAAAATGAAAGCCAGATATGATCGAGCAGCCAACTCTGAGGGATTTAACGAGGGACAACTGGTTCTATTTTTTAACCCACAACGGAAGAAAGGATTATCACCCAAACTACAATTAAAAGAACCCAACGTAAAGTAAAAACGTAACAATATAGTACAATTCATATCGATTTTATAATTATTTTTATTAATTGTAAAAAAATTTCGAAGTACAAATTACACATTTTTTGCTGTTTTTGTAATCTATATATATAAAAAAAAGTTGCATTGTGTTAGAAATTGATGTTCTCTGGAATGCGTGAACCGATTTTGTTTCTGCAAAGTTTATATGAAAGGTGACGTCAATACCAAGGTTTTTATGTACAAGCGGTCTCTGTATGTGTATTGGTTCATGAGTTATAGCCGGAATAGTTGGCGTGGTACCGCCCATACAAAGTAAAAAATTATTATCGTGTTCCTGGAGAACTGCAATAGATAGCGCCTTGAAACTTTGCAAGAGTAGCCTTTGTGGTAAGGCGCATAGTCTGCCAAAATACAGAATGAATTGAGAGAGTGGGCGTGGTACCTCCCAAACAAAGTGAAAAATGATTATTGTGTATATAGAGAACTATAATAGGTATGGTCTTCAAAGTGGGTACAAGTAAACTCCATACCCATGCGGATACTCTAGAAAAACATAGGCTGAATTGGGACAGTGAGCGTGGTACTCCACATACAAAGTAAAAAATTGTTATCCTGTATCTAGATAACTGTAATAGGTAGCGCCTTGGAATTTTGCATCAGTAACCCCCATATTAAGGTACATTGTGTAGAGAAACACAGACTGAATTTGAATGGAGGGCATGGTACCTCCTGTACCTAGAGAACTACATTAGGTATAGTCTTGAAACTTTGCACAAGTAACCCTCATACTAATGTGCATAGTCTAGCAAAATACAGACTGGATAAGAATACTGTGAGTGGCACATCCCATTAAAAGTAAGAAATTGTTATCGTGTTAATACGTATAGTTTAGCAAAAAACAGGTTGGATGGGGACATTTTTGACTTGAGAATATCATGCGGTTTCGCGTTAAATATTGGTCATAATTTTCTTCAAGTGTTTATTGTGTTTTAGTGGATTGGTGTAGCGAAGCGCACCGGGGATAGCTAGTTGTAACTAAAAGTACTAAAAAATGCAACGGTGCGCATCACTCAATTCATAAACAATAAAATGCTCTATCTTTTGAATTCCGATTAAAAGAAAACTAGACGCTTTATTTTTATTAAATTTTGACAAATTTAATTAAATTTTGAAAAAAATTTGTTCACCTTCGTTTTCCATTGCAATTTTTTTTACGAATGTACAAACATATTTATAACACAATGTAAAATGAACTATTTCCTTATGGAATGTGCGATCAGTTTCGCACTTTGCTTAAGCAAATGACATCTGAAGAAACTTAACGAACAGTTTTGTTAAGTACAATATAGTTTGCCACATATAATTTATAAGTATTTGCAAAGTTGCTTAAGTTGGTTTGAGCCTGCTTATGCACATTGTAGTTGAGCCCTAAGTGTCTCGTTATTGAAATTTACAACACATGTGTAGTTAGGATAATTTTTTTTAGATATTCAATTCATATATCGTTATAACAATTAGTTGTGGCCTTTTTAAATTTCCAAAAAAAATTAATTTTTAGAATTTATGATTTACAGTAAGTGGAAAACGCCAAATGTTGCTTCTCTTCTCTACTTGTTTATATAAAACAATTTTCAGAAAAATATTCAGATTTCCATGCCTGATTAATATTTATTCAAATGCGTAAACAAAAGAAACACAATGATTTTGTTCGCATTATTTGTTAGAATGCTTAATTTATCTATTATTACTTGCTAATTGAACTATTTTTATCAAATTTAGTTTATTTTCAGATATTCGAAAATATATATTTTAAATAAGCTTTAGTCTAACAGAATATTTAAATAAAAGTAAATATGTTTCAACTTTAGGTGTTAGTTGTAAACTAGTTATTATTGTCTTATTGAAAATAATATAGAAAATGTATAAGTTAATTATTTAGGCTTAAGTTCTTAATTATAAAGAGTTAAAGATAAATTAGACACCAGCAGAGTGGAATTAATTTTCTAGACAGCTACGTCTGTCATCAGCACTCTTCGCATCAATCTACAAGGTAGTTTCAATTGTTATTAATTTTCTAACTATTTAAACAAACTTATCAATGAAATAGGATATGGGAAATTTTTATTATACCCTTCACCACAGGTGGAAAGAGTATATATAAGTTTGTCATTCCGTGTGTAATTTCTACAATATTCATTTCCGACCCCATAAAGTATATATATTCTGGATCCTTATACATTGAGAAGTTGATTAAGCGATGTCCGTCTGTCCGTCCGTCTGTCCGTGTTAGTGTGGTAATGTCATTTGCCAAGGCACCAGAAGAGAAAAAAAATTAAAACACACCAATCTGTCGGGCATAGTTTCGAAAATTTTGGTATTGCAATTCAGCAACATCGGATCATTCCTTTGGAGGCTGCGGGCCAAAAACCACGCCCACCTATATTTTTTTCACGTTTTTTCAGGTCTTTTTTAAAATTTTTTTCAGCTTTAATGATTCTGTTTTGCCTTTTTTCTCAAATAAATATTAGACTGCGACAGGTAGATCGCAAGGAGTGCATACAGATCTCGGGGGATCAATAACCGCCTGCGAGGGGCGATTTTTGTTTGTTTTTAGATTGGTAGGGTTTTTCTGCTTTGATTTGTATTAGTGACCTTAATAGAAAGCAATACACATAGAGGTAGCCAATGGACCCACAGGGTACCCACTGATAAATAGGAGCAGTTAAAAGGACCCCCATGTGTCAATATGATGATTTTTTTTTAAGGATTTCTTTTTGCTTTAGTCTGACCATTCTAACTCAATAGAGATTGGAGAAAGGTAAAAAATTTAACAAAAAAATTTCAATCAAATTTAAAAAAAAAATTTTAATTTTAAAATTACAAAATATTTACAAAAAAAATTACAAAGCAATTTCAAAAAGATATTTTACAGAAAAATATTCCAAAAAAAATTTTCGAATAAAATTTTACAAAAAATTTTTAAAAAAATATTTTTACAAAAAATTTTTACACACAATTTTCGAAAAATTAAAACAAAAATTTCAATATTTCTTTGAAAATGAAAATCATGACTGTAACATAACATATATTTAATATTAAGAATATACATATGTATGTATGTGTGTATATAGAGTAACATATTTTTTTAAATGCGTTTGATTTTTTAATATATGATATCTCTGTTTTAAAACCTAGGTGCATTAAACACATAGACATCATCAGAATACCGACTACAAACTGTCAAAAATGAAACGTTGTGGCTGTCGTCAACTTAGGCTAATTTCTATTTTATTCAACAAAAGAAAATGTCACAAAATTGCAAATTAAAAATTCATATGCAAAAAAAAAAGTTTTGGAGGAAATATTTATAATTTTTTGAAAAAGTTTTTTAATTTTATAAAAGCAATATAAGTATTTCTACAACAATGTCAGAGTTTACGATGTAGCTGTCGGCTTCAATATCATTAAGTAGCTTACAACACGGCGACAATTGTAGCAAACGGAATTTGTGTTCATTTTTCTTCTATTTTTTTAACTCATGAATAATGATTTTTTCTCATACGAATTTATTTAAGTAAAGAGTCAACAATATGGATAATGCTGTACATGTCTGTATAAATCAAATCACCGTGGTGAAGGGTATAGAAGATTCGGCACGGCCGAATATAGCACTTTTACTTGTTTTTATATTCGGCCGTATTCCGGTTGGCGTTGTAGTTTGAAAATGAGACATAAAAACGACAATTTGGCATTACCGTTGGGGTTAACGACACTCGGTGTAAATATAGCGGTATTCTCTATTTTTAAATGAAGATAGAAACGACAAAAAAACATTCGTTCTCTGACGTCATCATTGTAGGCAACGAAATTCAAACCACTACACAAAAATAAAATGAAAAAAAGTACATTATTAATTTTTTTTTTGTTTTCGATAACGTTTCTTCATCGCCTCAATATATTTCAAGAATATGAATTTAGCACTTTGAGCCCCACGTGCCCACCCGTGGTCATGTTTTTTCTGCAGCGGTAGACCGCGTGCTGACGAAGGGTTGTGCTTTAGTTAACAAGCTTAAATTTAGTTCACATTTTTTTAAGCTTTGGCAGACCAAATTAAAAAGTCCAAGTCAAAAATGTTTACATCCTGAGACCGAACTAATTTTATTTCAATGGTAGATGTATGCAGAACGTTTCCACCGGTGATCACAATGTCAGTAAATGAAACACGACGTATGACCACGGGTGGTCAGGATGTCCCATAAAGTAAATCCACTAATGCCCACGGGTGGTCATATTGTCCCAAATCGTCAAAATATAAATGTCCACCGGTGGGGCACGCGGCGCTCAAAGTGTTAGGAACGAAACGACGATAAAAACGCCAACGACATAGAAACGACTACTAAAATTAAAACTCCAACGGGAATAGGGTCGATTAACTATATTTCATAGGAGATGACGGACGTAGCTGTTTAGAAAATGTATTCCACTTTGCTGGTGTATAATTTTTCTTTATCTCTATATAATTAAGCACTTAAGCCTAAATAATTAATTTATTCATTTAAAACTAGTTCAAATAAAATTAAAATTCATATAATAGGAAATGTATTTTATGACTTTCAGTTTAGAAAACAATATGAAAATTTTTTATTAATGAGTTCATGGCGCATTCCTCCATAGTATTTAATGATTTTCTACCAGTTCTATCTGACAATTTATGAGTCAAAAAACCTTTATGTTTATTTTTTTTTTTGTTTTTAAAACTCTGTACAAAATTCGTAGTTTTATGGACAAATACAAAATTAACAATGCATTCCTAAACAATTCATTATAGTCAAATCACTTACTTTATATTGCCATTTGTATTATATGAGTAAACTTACTTAACGACATAGCCTTTTCTTAATAGCTTAAGTACTTTAGCTTGAAAAGTTGTCATTAATGTAATTATTTCCACCATAAAAATTCAATACATAAATCCTATTTATCCGTTAGATAAACTTATACTCATGTTAACAACATAAAACTTTCGTACAATATTCACAACTGTTTATAACTTTAACCATTAATATCAAATAAAAAACCAAGATTAAAAAAAAAGTTTTTCAATAAAAAATCAGTGTGTCAAAATGAAAAACTAAGAAAAAACATACAACCTTGTTGTAAGGTTCTTTTAGACCATTTTGTTATTCATTAAATGTTTACTATTTTAAAGCTAATACAGAAACTTCATTTTAAATGTTTTATATTTGTGATTCCAAAAAATACTTCCATCTCTAAAAGGAAGCAATATAAACAAAAACAAAACAGATCTAACAAATGCCACGTACTTTCTTATAAACTGGCAAACTGATAGACGCTTGCTCATAAATGGACAGAATAGCAGCAATAAATAATAACATTATAAAATAAATGGATGTAAATTAAAATACAATTTAAAATAAAATACAATTTACATGTTAGTAATTTGTGTAGGTAGAAAAATAATGTTGTCTACTACAGCTAAAAAGTCGTTAGTAAATCCTGCGGTCGTTACTGCAAACAATAAAAGCTGTTGACTAATATAGCAATTGTCGTATAGTTAAAAGTTATTGAATTGCACTGCTGAAAAGGGTATATTTAAGTTTGTCATTTCGTTTTCCATTTGCACGCTATTAATTTCTGACCCTATAAAGTATATATGTTCTATATATGCCTGTCTGGCTGGCCGTCCGTGTTTGTGTTCATAACCAGAATCATAAGAGTCAGACAAGTTTTTTAAATTTTGCAAATGAAATTCTGAAATAAGTTATCAGTGTTTTTTTCGATTTGAATTAAAACACAAAAATTCAGAAAAATATATAAATTGCCAAGTGATCACTAAGCAATTGAAATTTCATCAAAGTACGTTTTCATCAAAATTAAACTTAAAAACTAAAATGTTAAAAAATTTTGTAATTCTAAACAAAAATTAAAATTTCATTAAAAATTCAAGTTTGAAAAATTGAAAAGTTCGCTTAGTTTCGGTGATTATTTATTCATTTATTTTAAGGGTTTTTTCAACCAAAAATCACAAATTCATAAAAAATCGACAATTTGCATACCCTACACCGCATGTGGACAACTGTGGTCAAGATTTAACGTCAGCAACTGCCATGAGGGAGTATCTAATGTTGGTCTTACCACCGGGTTAAACAATAGTCTAGACCAGCGTCCCCTTTGTACAATATAAGTACAATACAATGAGAAGCTATTTATATCACCCTTAATCTAACACCTCGCTTAGAGGGTGTTTTTTTGGAAACCGTCAATTTCTTGCCCTCTCTCCATTGGTGCCTTTTCTGTTGAGAATGCAACAGCATATTTTAATCATATTTGCACAAAATGTGCAAAACTTGGTCGAAACTACAGCTTCGACGTGTACTCCAAAGGGATCTAACCAATAACCGGTCACAGAAATGGACGGATCTATGTGGGGCTACCGGTTCCCGTAGTTTGCTTAAATATTAAGAAACTAAGAATTTTCCGCGTTTTTTGGTACATTATTTAAATAAACAAATATTTTGTTACTATGTAGCCTATTGTACCAGTCGTTGTATGTTCTTAATCCTAAAAAAAATTTAAATCGAAGGACTTGCTTTAGAAATAAAGCAATTAGTTTAGATCTAAATAAACAGCGAAGATATTTAAACTAGTCATACCCCGTGTTCTTTGCTACCCCATCTTTAAATATCACGTTAACTGACGAAATGGATTTTTACCGCCAGAGGTGGAAATTGAATTTTAAATGTTTTTCAATAAAATACAAAATTCCGGAAAGAACGCAAAAAAAATCACGCAAGAATATAAGAAATTTACGAAGTTTTGTCATTTTGAAATTTTCAGTTTAAAAGCAAAGTTTTGAGATAATCGAGATGCAAGTTTTCAGTTGTTAAGACTGCTTTATTAACTATAAAATAACATAATATATTTTTTAGTAGATCTCAAAATATCGTTTTACAAATATTGAAATAAACATATGTAAGTTAAAGGAATGGCTAACTTTAGCTCGAAAATATACATTATTTTCATAATTACTTTGTATAAGGAGTACCCATTCCACCGTCCTATACTATGAAGCTTTAACTCAATAACGTACTTAACTTATTCTTACCCAGTTTTTGCTCGACATCGCATTTTCGCTGGGTCTCGTTATCTAAAATATGTTGTGTTAAGTAAGTAAAAATAAAATTAATAGAATCTCAAACTAACTATGCGTTTTACAAGTTCCATATCTTCTACCGCGGAAAGCTTCAACACATTAACCTTTCACCTTTGATTCATTTTATTAAAATAAACACATCAAAATCAACATTGTTTTACATATTTTTATTATTTTTTATTTTCATATTTTTATACAGGCAGCAAATAAAACCACTAAATATTATTTATGAAAATAAAATAATAATATAAAAAACACAAAATGCTTAAATAATAAACATTAAGCAAACAACGAGAAGAGCACAGGCTATAAAAGCAAAACTCAAAAACAAAAAGCACAAAATAAAAGTGAAAATTAAAAAGAAAGAGGTAAACAAACGCACAAGATCAAGGTGAATAAATCACAATAATTTGTTTAAGCAATAAAAACAAGAAAACAAATTAATTTAAAAGTTCCTATAAAACAACAACAATTAATAATTTAATTTGAATCAACATAATAACAAAACAAAGATTTCTAATTCAGATAAGAACGGTAAAATGCTGAAATAGAAATGTCGAAGTAAATTAATAAAGAAAATTATAGCAGTGCAATTCAATAAAATTTAATATATTTAAACTTTTATATTGCAATTGAAATAACTAAAATTTAACAGGTGCACAATATACGAATGTAATTTAATATTAAATATGATTATTAATAATTTATTTTACTTTTATTCATTACTACAACAGGTGTGCAGAGGCTTAAAATAATTATTTTTTACTACAAAATATTGAAATTTTTTTAATTTTTTTATTTGTTGTATTCTTAATATAAAGGATGAATTAATTTTAAGGGCCGATGTTTATTTTGAATAAAACACAAATTATTTAGGAAATTATTGTCATTTCTTTTTATTTTGATAATACTGGTATGATTCAATTATGTATGGACCTTGGCGGCACACCTTCCGATGCTCCAAATTTTCGATGACGCTGAGGCATAGGTTGAGGCTGAGGTTCTATGCTGTTAATGTGCCGAATTATCTAATGCTTTAACTCTTGAATTGTTGCTGGCTTATCGACATACACCTCATCTTTCAAATAACCCCAAAGAAAGAAGTCCAACGGTGTCAAATCACATAATCTTTGCGGCCAAATGACATCGCCACCACGTGAGATAACACGGTCATTGAATTTGTCACGCTAAAGAGCCATAGTTCCGTTAGCTATGTGACAAGTGGCACCGTTTTGTTGAAACCCCATATCTTCCACATGCATATCTTCTAATTCGAGCCATTAAAAGTTCGTTATCGTCTCACGATAGCGAACACCATTCACAGTAACTACCTTACCGGCCTCATTTTGGAAAAAATACGGCCCGATGATGCCGTTAGCCCATAAACTGCACCAAACAGTCACTCTTTGTGGGTGCATTGGTTTTTCGACAATCTCTCTTGGATTATCATTCGCCCAAATGCGGCAATTCTGCTTATTGACGAATCCACTAAGGTGAAAATGTGCCTCATCACTGAAGATGATTTTCTTCGAAAAATGATCATCCATCGTTGCCATTTCTTGCCACCATTCTGACCATTGCTTGATTTTGTATCTTTCCATGGTGTAATATGTTCGAAATATACATAGAGGAAACAAAACACAATAATCTTTTGTGTTCTATGTGTCGCGACAACGTTTTAACAACTCCATACATATCTTTTATTAAACTTCTTTTTATATTATTTATTAATAATAATTTCTTACATATTAATGTGGTGTTATGAAAGTAATGGTAATACGAGATGCAAATGCAATAATTAAAGAATGCCAAAATATATTTAAAGTCACACGGTATTGCAATAATTTAAAGTCACATGATATTGAAATAATTTAGAGTCACACGGTAATTTGATATCGATATAATTTGGAAATGGAATGTTATATTAAAAAGTTTATTGGACATTATACCTTCATAACACCACCCCTCTTAAATAGAAAGGTCTTATAGCTAACATTGATCAGATGGCAGCCATAAGAGCTTTCTTTACAAATGCTATATAATATGCATTTCTTGAAGAGAAATAATTATAATTTATATTTATTTACCAAAAAAAATATTTAAATAATTAATAAAAAATTAATAAAAAGTATTTGCATATGTATATACATATATATGTATATATTTTTGCTTAATTCATAAAATTTTGTTTATATAAATTCTTGTAGTTTAATTTGATATCTTAAAAATAAATTATTATTCTACCTTTTTTTCTTATTTTATAGTTTTTTTTTTATTTACTGTGTTATTTTATTAACATACTTGTTACTATGTATTTTTCTTTAGACTATTTAGTTCTCTTTTTTTTCATATATGTTTATATAGTTTAAGCCTATTTTTATGAACTATTATTTTTTTCTTTTTATCAATTTGTAAAGTGCAATTGTTTTTGTTATCGACTTTTATTACTTTATATGGACCTTTATAAACGTTTTCTAATTTATGACCTTGCTCATTTTTTATAAAAACTTGATCATTAATTTTAATTTGTAATGCCTTTGTATTTTTATCATAGTTTAGTTTTTGTAAATGTTTTGAGTTTTGCAATGCAGATCTTGCATTTTCATTGGCAATTTTGAGTCGGTATCTAACTTCTTTAACATAATCATCAAAATTATATAAAGGTTCTATGATTTTTGAATTCAATAAAGAAAAAATTTCTGGAGTTTTACCAAATATCAATTCAAAAGGGCAATAACTGTGTGTTGTTGATGGGGTTGTGTTGTAACAATAAGTGAAATAGGGTAACCATTGATCCCAATCATTAAGAGACTTAGATACATATGATCTGATAAATTCGTTGAAGGTTCGATGTGAACGTTCAACTGTACCCAACGTTTCATGATGATATGGTGTTGAATTTACTAAGTTTATGTTAAGTAGTTTTAATAATTCCTGTAGTACTTCATTTTTAAATTCAGTACCCATATCAGTTAAAATTTTATGGACGGGTCCATAAATAAGAAATAAATTTTCAAAAATTGCTCTTGCTACAGTTTTTGCAGTTTTGTTTGGAATTGGGATGCTTATTAAATATTTTGTTAGATCACACACTATTGTTATTATGTATTGTTGTCCATGTTCGGTAATAGGTAATGGTCCTATCGTGTCAATCACTACTGTATCAAAAGGTCTCATTGGTGTTGGTGTTATAATTAGGGGTTGTTTAATATTCCTATTTGTTTTGTTCCGTTTACATGTTTCACAGGCCTTTACATACTTTGCGACATATTTAGTAATATTTTTCCAATAAAAATACCTTCTAATTTTGTTAATCATTCGAGTTATCCCTGGGTGGCCACCTAGCAGGGGGTCCTCGTGGAATTTTCTTAATATTTCTTGCTTCTCTGTTTCATCTGTAATTTCTGTAACTGATGGTGTAAGCGCTATTTTAATTTGTTTTAAAAACTTATTGCCCAATTCTTTAAATTCTTTTATAGGTACCTTTTCAAACATCTTATCATTTAATCTCATTTGCAATTTTTTAATGTGAATATTATTGGCTTGCAACTCAAGCTCTTGGAAAAATTTACCTAAGTCTATTTGTCCATTAATAACATAAACATTAGCTTTAAATTTAAATAGAATTTTACTTCCTCTTTTAACATCACATCCTTGGATGTGGGTTATTATATTGGGAAGCTTTCTAAATTGGCGCGCCGATATATTTTCATAAATTTTTGGTTGGGCTTGTTCTCTATCTTTCTCTCTTTCCTGCACTAGTTGCTTGGACCTAGTTGTTACCATCATTACAGGCTTTTATATCTTCAAAGGTAATTCTTGACAATGCGTCAGCTGCGTAATTTTCTCTCCCCTTATATATTCTATATCGAAATTGTATTCCTCCAGATCCAAACGCACTCTCATTAACTTAGAAGATGGGTTTTTCATCGAAAATAAATATGTTAGAGGTCTGTGGTCTGTTTTAATTATGAATTTTTGTCCATAGACGTAAGGTCTAAAGTAATTAATAGCCCAATGAATGGCCAGAAGTTCTTGTTCAATAGTTGCCTTATTACTTTCGCCTTTTGTGAATGTTCTTGATGCATATGCTATGGGCAACAATGTCCCCTCGTGTTGCTGACTCAACACGGCACCACATGCCAACTTACTTGCATCTGTGGTAATGTAGAAGGTTTTTGTGAAGTCCGGATACTGTAGGATTGGTGGAGATATTAGGGTGTTTTTCAAATAATTAAATGAATCTTCGCATTTATCCGACCAATGGAATGTTGCGTTTTTTTTGTTAGATTTGTTAATGGTTTACTGAAATGTGCGAAATTTGGAATGAACTTTCTATAGCAGTTAGCAAAGGCCACAAAACGTTTAGTTTCATTACCATCCTTAGGCCTAGGATAATTTTTAATAGTATCGTATTTATTACTGTCCGGTAAAATTCCCTGGGACGTACATTTATGACCCAAAAATGTGACCTCATGACAAAAGAACCTGCATTTATCAGGATGCAATGTAAGATTATACTTTCTGCAAGTATGAAAAACTTCTCTTAAATTTTTAATCATATGAGCTTTTGAGCATCCGATTACTATAATATCATCCATATACAAAAATGCAGTTGACGGTTTTAAACCAGCAAATGCTAGTGACATCATTCGTTGAAATGAGTTAGGTGAGATTTTGAGTCCAAAAGGTAATCTCTTAAACCTAAATGAACCTTTGGGTGTTGAAAAGGAGGTAATATCCCTCGAACCATCTTCCAATTCGATTTGGTGAAATCCAGACATTAGATCCAATGTTGAGAAGTATTTAGCTCTTCCAAGCTGATCGAGTATATCGTCTATTCTTGGGAGAGGAAATTTGTCGCACAAAAGTTTTTTGTTTACCTGTCTATAATCAATTACCAGACGCCACCTCTTATCACCGCTACCTTCCAAAGATTTCTTTGGAACCAATAACACTGGACTGTTATAAGGCGAAACAGAGGGCTCAACTAAATCACCTTTAATTAACTTATCAACTTGCCTCTCAATCTCTTCTTTCTGTGTTTCCGGAATTCTATAGTTTTTTATATATATCGGTGTTTCATCCACTATACGCAATTTTTGTTTATAAAAATTGTTTGTAGATACCGGTTCAGTTTCCAACCCAAACACGTCAGTAAATTCGGCACACAGAGCCAAAAGGTCATTCTTTGCAATTCGCGGGCAATTTACCATCAGTCTTTCTAAAATCTCATTAGACCTAGAATTTTTTATAGTTGTGTCTATTGTTTTAGTCTCATATTGAGACAGAGGCTCATATTTTATATTTTTTAAGGATATTATTTTCGAAGAATTAGATACATTCATTACGCATACCACCGGGCTATTGAGATTTGTAATAGTATTTGGGATAAAGACTTCATTTTCTACTGTTTGATGTGGAATAAATATATCGTCTATTCCCTGTTGTAATTTTATTTTCCGTACCACCTCTGATCTTGGTGGTATAACAATAGTGTCTTGAATCGGACCTGTTACTATGGGGATTTCCATTTGAATGGTGCTATTTATGGG
Organism: Phasia obesa; assembly: GCA_949628195.1. Taxonomy (NCBI): domain Eukaryota; kingdom Metazoa; phylum Arthropoda; class Insecta; order Diptera; family Tachinidae; genus Phasia; species Phasia obesa. The sequence goes on along the minus strand of OX451218.1, from coordinate 29,022,140 downwards.
ACGGATTACCAAGAAGTTATCCCTTGAATGGAAGTCAATTATACAATTGTGCGCCCTAATGAAGTCAAGTCCCAAAACTCCATCGCATGGGATTGAGAAATCATCAGGTACAACGTGAAATTCATGTTTTAGTTTGAAGTTGTTGAGGCACAACCAACCTTGAGTTACGCCGATCGTGAATTGACTACCCTCGCCTATGCCTTTTAATTCATTAACTATTTTACCATCAATTGGTCCTTTAACACTCCCATGTTTTAATAAGGAGATATCTGCGCCAGTATCTATTAAGAATGTTAGTGCCTGTATACTTCCCGTAAGGGAGAGGTTAACAAAAGCACTGAGGTTCAGATTCAAAGTCAAGATATGTCCTATTCTTCCCCCAGTGTTATCTGGGGGTCCTCGGGGTTTCCCGAGACCCTTTTCATAACCCTCATGTCCGCATACTGTCTGGAATTAGTATGTTGCCTACTAGTTCTACTGTGGTTGTTATTTGAGTTTGGCCGGTAATTGTTTTGTCTATTAACTCTTCGGGGGTTTCCCCTGTTAGTTTGCTGGTAAAGACGATCTCCACGGTATGTATGAGATCCTTGATTGTTATAATTCAGGCGCCCATTTGGGTATCTTTGCCTGCCCCATCGGTATCTACCACGCAGTTGTAAGACATTTGATACACTTGATTGGTGTACATCTGTGCTCATAATTTTTTCTGTTATTTGGTCTATTGTATCAAAGGTAGCTGCTTCAATGATGATTCTTCTTCTATCATTATTTAGATTCTTCGCGAGGGCTTTTACAGTTGCCTGTACGGCATACTTGTTTGCTATTTGTGGTGGTAAGCCATCTGAAATATATGCGTTTGATAACATTTTCGAGAGCTCGTCTATTTCTTGGGCATATACGCTGTTTGGTTTACTTCCCTGGCGTGCGGTCATTAATTTGGATACTAATATGTCAGTGGAGTCTCCCTTTATTACCGTTTTCAATTTGTCTGCAATGGCTGCAATGGACGTTAAATCGTTGATTGATATGCGAGCTGTCCCGCTGATTTTTGTCTGTATTATTTGTACTGCAAGATTTTCATGGGTTCCTTTCAGTGATTCTAAAAGGTTCAAAGCATCAAGAAATTTTTGAAGGTTCTTAAATTTACCATCAAATTCCGGTAGGATTTTAGTGGCTAATTCTATGAATTTAATGGGTTCCATTTTTGAGTCCGCTAGGTCAGGGTCAATGTCTTCAAACTGTTCCCAAATATTCGAGTTTTCCAATATGCTCCCATAATCTATCTCCTCCAATGTTATAGTTACGCATCCATTCTCCCTGAATATTATTACTAGTTCTTTTTGTAACCGTTTCTCTATTGACTGAACCTTTGTCTTCAATTTGGTTATTAATTCAAAAATCTCTTGTCTGTGTTCGGGTGTAAGGTAATAAGCAGTGTTATTAAAAGTATTTACTATTGTATTAAAGTGGACTTCTATTAAATGCAGATGATATTCTATTACTGCTCTGCTAGGCAGTTTCTGTTTGTTTAAACATTTGAAGGACCGCAGGAATTTGCTTTGATTTTCTTGAAATTGTTGAGATAACTGTTCCCAATTAGGGCATTTTGCGTTTTGCATTTGAAATGGGTCAGGTTTTGATAATGTCAGCTGTTATAGTCAGACATATGACTGGAATAATTATGACTGGAATAATTTTCCCATATTTATATTTCCTTTTTCTCCTAATATTTTGCAAAATCGTACTCTTAATAATTTATTGTTAAATAATTAATATTGTCATATAAAGGTTAATTATAACAAGTTAGATGTTTATTTTGTTTTCAATAAATATATTTCAAAAAAAAATTTCTGCATTTGACACTATTGTCTATCTTAAATAATTATACTATAATAAATTTTTCTTTTGTTACTTATCCATTTTCTAGGGTTGATTATTTTTTTTGTTTGCTGTTGCTGGTGTTGATATTGGTGTTGTTGTTCCTGGAGTACAACGTTGGCTTCTCCTCGGCGTGGAGAGCATACATCCCATGGCGTGGGGATGCTTCTTCCTTCTCTTTTTTTATATTGTTATTAAAACTTTGTTGTAATGTTGAAACTGTTTTCTAATAAATTTATTTCTTATATAGTTATATTTTTTTAGCTTTATTATTTTTTCTTTTTTTTTATATAAATTAAACACGTTTTAAAGCTCTAAAGCTGGTTTTATATTTTTGCAGAGTTTTTCTTTTGTTCTTGTTTTTTTTTTTTTTTTGTATTATTATTTTTATTTTCTGCTGTTTATGCAATATTTATACAATTCACTGTCTGTATAAGTTCACATTGCTACTGCTAACAACAGAGCCATAATTTCGATGTGACTCATGCTCTCAGTTGTCTTATCAACGTTGTCCTCCTTCATAGTTTCCAATATTTTTTCTAATTGTTTATTGTCGTTTTCTTCCTGATTTTTCCCTACCTCGTAGCCTGCTACTAGTAATGGGATGGTTGACAGTATTTTTTTCCACCAAGTCATTTTAGCTTAATTTAAGTATATATTTTTTAAAGGTTTTGTTTTTAATTTATCATTTTTAACAGAAACTTTATATGCATACTTCTTGAATCACTTCGTCATTCTTTTTAAATTTTTCATTCATCTTTAACAAAAAGGCAAATTATTTTGTTCTTTTTTTTTAGAGTTTTAATAATTTTTTTTTTTTTTTTTAATTCTTATATATTATTTTTTCCCCTTTTTTTCTTAATACACTTTTAATCACTTGCAGTTTTACACAATAACAACCCACTTAGTTCACGTCTTAATTAACACTTTTTTCACTTGTCACGGTCGCCATGTAATATGTTCGAAATATACATAGAGGAAACAAAACACAATAATCTTTTGTGTTCTATGTGTCGCGACAACGTTTTAACAACTCCATACATATCTTTTATTAAACTTCTTTTCATATTATTTATTAATAATAATTTCTTACATATTAATGTGGTGTCATGAAAGTAATGGTAATACGAGATGCAAATGCAATAATTAAAGAATGCCAAAATATATTTAAAGTCACACGGTATTGCAATAATTTAAAGTCACATGATATTGAAATAATTTAGAGTCACACGGTAATTTGATATCGATATAATTTGGAAATGGAATGTTATATTAAAAAGTTTATTGGACATTATACCTTCATAACAATGGTTCAAATTGAGTTAGTCTGAAAGTGAGAAATGTCAAATTAAATGCAGAAAAAAACTTGACGTTTAGGTGTGGTTCACATTCAACATCGGCTATTAAAATTTATCCGCTCGATATTTAAATCTTAAGTCAAAAAGCAAAAACATAACAACCTGTTTCTAGGTTGTTGTTGTCATCCCTCTGATGTTAGTAAAATCCGTTCAACCCAAACAGACCACAACTTTATGGGTCCCTTAGAATTCCCATCACTCCACATTTATTGAGTCTTGTGCTGGAAAGACCTCACTCTCCACTGTAGCGATTTTAAACTGCCAGCTGGATTTGAACCCAGTCGTATCGATTCATATAGACAAAGAACTTCCGAACTTGCTATTAACGGAACCTCTACAGTAAGGTAAAATTTGCACTCAGATCAAGATTACCTATAACTGCTAATTGATCTACAATATTTAAAACTGTTATAAAATTAACTTTCACATCTAACCATAACACATAGACCCTTTATTAACCGAAACTACCCTTCGATCCACAACACCCGAATCAGTTATTAACCGAAGTTGCTAAACGATCTGTAACACCTAGCCGAAAGTATTAGTGCTCGAACATGCAGATAAATCCAAAAGCGAATCTCTTTAAAAATAACTATTCCAAAGTAAATTTTAAGTTAGAATTTTTTGAAAAGAGAATCTATTTCAAAATTTTAACATAGAAATATTTTTGATTCAATCAAAAACTTTTAAAATGCATACTGAGAAATACCTTTTGAGACAAGTGCATAAAATAGGTTCAAAAATACCATTAAAAAGAACTTTCTACAGAAGTACTTTTTAATAAAAATATCACATATCATCTTTTTTAACGCTTCCTAAAAAACGATAACAAATAATGCAAGAATGTTTAAAAATGGTACCTTTAACATTAGACACTCCTAGAAAAGTACATTTTAAAAATAAACCCTTTTAGAACACTTTTAAAAAAGGTATCTGTTAGGAAAAGTACCTATTAAAAGAATTTTTAAAAAAGCAGCTTTTCGGGAATAAACTTAAAAAATTTACACTTTATTAAGTTACATTTGAAAAAATTACTTTATACATCTTACCAGGTCTTTCCGGTTTGTGGTATATCCGCCATAAATCCACGTTGCTATATTCATGAGTATTTGTAAAGATTTAAATCTAGGGAAAATTTATTCATGATAAAAGCGTTTAAAACATCTGAAAAAAATCAGTAAAATCAAAAATTAATAACTGTTTACGCTTGTAAAAATACTTACGAACATATGAACACAAATAACCAGTAGTTTAATGCACATGTAGGTATGGACTTAAAAAAATATATACTTAAACATTCATATATATATACTAGTATGTGTGTATCTACCTAATGCAAATATTTTTATTGTAGTTTCTTTATTTGTTTACGAGAGATTTGTTTGGTAAGAAAGTGAGTAGCTACACTTATTTAGTATAGTTTTTTTAAGTACATATGTATATCATTTATTTTTTAGCTTCAATTTCAATGACGATTATAATATTTTTGAAATGTCCATGAACTTAAGAAATAAACCGAACTTGAATGCATACATACAGCCAAAACCAGAAATAAAAAAATAATTGAAACATAAATAAAATCACAGTTAAAAGCATGTAAACCAAGAATGGTATATTCAATTTTTAAATTTTAATAACCAGCTTTTTAAAACGTACTTTTCGAACAGAAATTGTACTAAATAAATTGTGCTTGTGAATTTAAATTTTAAATCAACCTTTAACCGAGATATTGGATAATTTTATTCATCTATCTGCATGGACATGACATCAATACCAGTATCTTGCTTAACGGATCGAAATAGAAGAGATTTAAGAAATCCCAATGTAAGATTATTACGTTTCTTGGTTATTATGATTATTGGTTATTGTATTGGGACTGTACATATAACAGAAGTTTTTTAAATTGTGGTTCTAGTAATGAACCCAGACCGCAGGATTTTGGGAAAAAATATTTTTCAAGGTCTTACTCGCTATTTTCTTGATGATTCAAATCTATGTTCGATAGATATTTTTCCTATTTTTGTTACAGATAATAAAGAAACCGTCATGCTAGTATTATTCGCTTAAAAGTTGAGTATTTGTGTAATATTTAAAGTACGAAAAGTCAAAATGACAATAATAGACATTTAAACATAAAGCTACCAAAACTTTTAAATTGTACCAAATTAGTCATTTGTATACCATTGTACTTTTAAAGTTTAAAATGTGCCAAAAAGGTACAATTTTACCAACTTTTCCACTCCTGATATAAACGTAAGTCAATAACAAAAATATAAAAGAATATATCGAGTGAATTTCCAGAAAAAGTTTAACAAATTTATAAAAAAAAGCACAAACAGTAGACCAAAGAAACCACAAACATAAAACTAACCGTAAATAGTTTAGCAGATACATTATATAAAACACAAACATAATTATACAACAATAATAACAAAAAGCAAACAAAAAAACATATTTAAGATATACTTGTCGAAGGAAGGTGAAGAGGCAAAATATCTTTAAAACACTAATTCGTACAAATAGGAATACATTCGCTGCAATAACAAACTTAAATATCGATAATATTTAAATTTGTTTCACTTTGTTGGGAGGTACCACGCCCACCGTGCCAATATAGTCTATGGTTTGTTAGACTATGCAAATTATTATGATGGTTGCTTGTATAAATTTTCAAGATTCTACCTATTACAGATCTCCAAGTAGACGATAATAATTGTTCACTTTGTATAGGAGGTACTACTCCCACTATTCCAATCCAGCCTGTGTTTTGCTAAACTGGTTCACAATTTTAAAGATCTACCAATTGTGGTTCTCTAGATAGGTATAAACTGGGCGTAAAAGTGGGCGTGATAAATTTTTCTTTCCCCAAAAACCCCAGTTGGCTAATGATAAAGATTTAAATAATAATGGTGAAATATGTGCAGCCGTTCTTAAGAGATGCTATTACCAATAAACAATATTTGATTTTATATTTATAGAAATACATATATATGTATAGACCAGTACCCTTAGTATTTATCAACACTTTCATTGGTTTCAGTGATGATTCTTAATGTAAAAATAAGTTTTTATCATACATAATACAAAATTCACATTTCCATTTCAACTAAAATTAAATAGGTTGTTTATTTTCAATGGCAAAAAATAATCGAATATACAAAGCTTGTTCAAAATAATTAACCACCAAAAAGAGCAGCGTGCAATTTTTGTTAAGAAAAAAAAAATAACACATAATTATCAAAGTGCCTTCGTATTCGTAATATGCTTTGTTGGGCATAAATTCATTGTATTTAATCCATAAGAACACTAGCAGTGCTCGCTAGTGTTTCAGCGCTCTGAAAATATTGTGCTCAGCGTTATATATTGTAGAGTTCACTAAGTAGTTTTTATTAATTTAGGTGTGCAATGAATATGAAATAAAAAGTGTACAATACATTTATGCGGTGCACTACAAGATCATCAGGAACTCTTTTTAAAATTTTAAAAAAGCCTAAAAATTTCTATACGTAATAAAATTCTAAAATTTCGGTTAATTTGTCGTTTTATTTCAAGGTTGGCATACAACAAGATTAGTATAAACTTTTTTTACAAAATACCGATCACATGTGGACAACATTAAAGAAAGGTTGTTTTATTTATTTAATTTGACGTGCAGATTGTTAATAATTCTTGTTTTAGTTTACATACATTTCAAGTTTTCCTAAACGTAATATTGTTGTAGTTTTAGTTATTGTCTTAAGAAGAATAAGAGTGAAATAAAAAATTATAAATAAATAATTTAACGGTAAAGAGTAAGAAAACTAAGAAAAAAGAACTACGTAATAATGAAGTCAATTAAGTATTAAAGCACCTTTTACCCACAAAACATTTAAGTAAAACTGACCAACTTACGTTAGTACTAATGAATAAAATGAAATATAATTAAAAAAAAAAAAAACAGGAATATGGAAAAAACCTTTATTAGAATTGCTTTACAATGCTAATGCATGACTTATCACGTAACTAGTTCTTAAGTTATAGGGACCGGGTAGAGTTCTAACACTTTATGAGAAAGAGCCCAGTAACTAACAATGCGATATTCAGCGGAAACAGGGCCAGTGGAAACTGTTGATATACTCTTAGAGTTAACTTTAACGTGCTTCTTCAATGCCAGTTACTACATTAATAGCCTTGCCCCCTGTTGTTATATGTTATTAAGATGTGTTAAAAAAAAAGTTATTTTTAAGTGTAGAAACATTTAAATAAATTTTAATAATAAATTTATATTCATCCAAAATTGTGTTAATAATTATTAAATATATTAGAGATGCTCCACTTAAAGAAAAGATTGTGATTTTTAATGTTTATGTTTTATTGGCTTTCAAATACAGTATTGATAGGTAATAAGGCGATAAGCTTCGAAGTTAAATTTATGAGAATTTTTTTTTCGGAACTTGAGTTTTTATTCAACACAATTGTGGTCATATTTTTTATCGCAAACTTGCGGCTAAAACTTATTATATCAATTTATTTTTGCTCTTCTTTCTATTTCTGTGCATTTAACTATCCATTATTTAGTAAACATGCATATACGTGGAGGCAAAAAAAAAAAAATGCGAGACTAAAATCATATTTTCTCCATCGATAACTCTTTTAAAGAAAAGACTTTTAGCATAATGTTGGGTGGTTTCTCTTTTAAGTTTGGGTGAGGTTTTTTATTTTCAAAGTTTTTTTCACAATCGTACAAAAAAAAAAAATAAACTACTGCTCTCTAAACTGACAAAAAAATCATCATCTTTTCGTTCTCAATATTACAATGGGTAGACTTTATTCCAACAAAGCTTTTCCATTTGTTGTTCCAAGTTTGTATATTTATCGTAGTGACAAAAGTATACAAAGTTACAACAAGCAATAGAGCTATACACATTTGAAGAATGGGGTATTTTTGTTACTGCTTATTTGATTAACCTCCAAATCGAATGATCATCCGTTTAGGAGTTGTCACCAGACTTCTTCCACGATTGACGTAACCATCATATATTGTAGTCTATATTATTGTCTAACCACATCATTACTGCACACTAAAATAAAAACAATATTGTTATACTAGAACCATATTATTGTTTAACGGAAATATCAACGTTATATGGTTAAATTAAGTAAACATAATATATGTAACTAAAAAATATGTAATAACATACTGGTAAGACCGCTTTGTATGAACATACTTTATAATTAAATTTGATTTACTACCGATGTGTTATATAACAGATGAAATATAAAATAAATAATTATCTTGTATTAAAAATATAGTAGATGACCGTAAATGGGAAATAAGAAGAGCACGACTTATAATTAAAAATTGTAATTATAAAATTTTAATACCCAAAATATAAATTAAGAGAACCACATTATTTTAAAGCCCTTAGAATTTCCGATTTTATTATAATTTTTGGACTGCTTTTTATATGAATATAAAGTCTAGCTACACATTTAAAATAAAAAAAATAATTTTAATGTTTATAAAAATTTAAGAAAAAATGATAAATGAAAATAATTTATTCTTTTCTTTTATTCTTTATTTAATATAAAATCGGTAATATTTGTTTATTTTTTAGAATTTCGAAATTCTTATAAGCCGATAAGAAACATTTGACTGGTCTTTCAGAATCTAAAGGCAGACTGTCATCATTTTCTCTTTTTATGTTCCTTACAGGGATGAAATTATTTGGGTCAATTTCTGCTAAAATATTATGATAACTTCATAGCAGTCAAGATGTTGTTGAAGCAAATGCGCTAGATGCACATCATAATCACTTTCTTATTCGTCAGAGTTCCTATTTAGCAACTTTGACCAAAAATTCTTTTAAACGGAGTCTGGAATATCATTAAAAGCTAGTTTTAGCAAAACGAATTAACTGCGGATTTTATGAGTTTTAAACGTTTATTTAGTTAGTGTAAGTTTTTTCATAATTTATTTATTGTATCTTCAATATATTTGAACTAACAACAATTACTCATATCTTAAGTCTAAAATACAAATAAATATACTTGTTAAGTCCAGCCAGTGCTGGAAAAAAAATGTATGTTTCACGGTTGCTGCTGTCATTTGCGGGTCATCCCTCTGATGTTTGAGCGAGAGGTGCAATTTCCTCTTTCTTAGACGAATGTAACCACGTTCATATAGTAGGTTAGCTTTCTTTAAATATCTTATGGCATTTCGCTATTTCTACTTTAACTGATGGCACGTTTAGATCTTTGTGAATGTTCGAGTTTTCTACATACCAGGGAGCAAACGTATTCATCCGTGAAATCTTATTTTGGCGCCTTTCGATTTTTTTCTACATTGCTAGCTGAGGCAGTTCCCCATAATTGAATGTCATAACAGAACTTGTACAATAAAAGGCAAGAGTATAACTTCTCGGGTGCTAATTGGCATATCTGATGTGTACAGCAGGTATGAAACGGGTACCAAAATACTACCTTGGCAAACTCTTCAATGAGTTGAGGCGAGCTTAAAAAATTTCCTTGGTTTAGCAAAAACGTTCGATCAGTTGAATAATTTTTTAGCAGGGCAAGTTCAGCTCTCTAGGCCTTCGTGACAAACTTTATCGAATGCTTGAGAACAGCATTTTCTTTCTTTAGAGGTCTTTTTAATTACATTTACTAATTTGTGTTTGTTGGATAGTATTATGTTATTTCCGGAAGCCATATGGTTCGGAATACATCCTTTCGCGCTCAGAATTGGGTTCAACTTAATTATTAATATTCTCTCAAATAGCTTTGATATGTTGGGTCTATGAATCTACCTTTGTGTGGTGTTTTCCTGGCTTAGGTATTAGTTATCAAAGAAATCTTTCACTCTATAGGACAGTAGTCAAGACGTAAAATGGCCTTAAAAACAAATAGAGTATTTTTTTGGCTACAAGGGGCAATTCGAATAACATCTTGTTAGTGGTTTTTATATGACCAACAATATGACCTCCACAAAGTTAGTGTAAGTGTTAGTAATTTATTTCTATAAATAAGGTCAGTTAGCTTTGAAGCTGCTGTAGTTACTTTGCAGTTTTCTAATAGCGAAGTCTATTAATAAAGGAGTAACCGAGAGCTAGATAGAGTCTCGACATTAATTTTTTTAAACATGAATCCCGAAATGCATTTTTTCGTTATCAGCATATTCTTGACCAAAACTTTTGTAATTTCCCTTTATTTTTTTGTTGTTAATTTGATCAAATTAAACAACTATGACTAATTTAGTTTTTTTAATGCAAAAAATTAAACATTAATTTTAATTTCAGAGCGTTGAATGTATTTAAACTACGGATTTTAATTTCTAATTCACTTCTAATATAACATGTCAAAAAAATGTTTTAAAAATATAAGAATTAATGTAAAGTATTGCAGACAAATAAGTAATGAAATGGAACATCAACAAGAGAATAAAGTAGTGACTGTGTTGTTTTATGTTTTTATCTTAAAATACAATAGGAAATTTGCATACTTTAAGTAGCTTTTTTATGTTACTTGACCGCTTTATATACATACGGCATTTTTTTAAATATAACTTTTATGGTTTTCTAAAAGAATATGCATAATCTGTAGCGGGCAGCAGTAGTAAAAATTTGTTGTTAAATCAAAAACATTTATGTGTGGCCAGATTGTTGGCGGTACTAGCATGCTGGACTATCGCTCCGGCTGAAGCTCGCCGTCTTGGGAGGGGATCTTGCCAACCCATTGGCCAACCTGTTCGCACTACAAAAAAAAAATCATGCCAGGCTTAACTAAAAAGTACTAAAATATTAAAAAAAAATTCTGGAGCCCGAAAGTGAACAAACATCGCAAAAAAAAGCAAATAAAACAAAACTACTTCAACCCCGTATTCTGCACTTCGTTTTGCTCCTTAGCACAAATCATCGCTAGCTGGTGTTGTGCTAGCTTTGGCGGCCCTCCCTCTTGACATCCTGGTGAATGTCAGCGTGATAATTTTCTGCCAACATTTTCAAAATTATCCCTAATCTAAACACTTACCTACTCATCACGTTCCTCATCACGTTCCTATTGAATTTCAATTATTTATTTTTCAATATTAAAAACACCAAAATAGATTTTCAATAAATAAACATTTTAAAAATTTGTAATTTTATTAAATTAAACAAAAATTCAATATGTTATATAAAGTAAAAATGTTATTAGTTGTAAGCTTTTATACAAATCAACATTTTTATCGAATTAAAATTGAAACAAAATTTTCTTTTAATAAAACAATAAAAAAAATAATTATATATAAATTTAACAAAAATATATCTTTTTCTTTTAAAGTGACGCCAGACAAACTTCAATCAAGGACGATTTCTTTGGTACTGCCATCAGTCCGTGGGCGTGTCCTATGTACGTGTTTTTACAAGTTTTATTATTTAATTTTCTAACATACATATATAAAATTCTCTTAAAATTTGTATATTTAAGGCAAACACTTACACCTTGTTGTGGGCAACTACCCTTAAAATTTGACGAAACCTAGGCTTGAGTTCACCCTAATATTGTTACGCGGATACAAAAAAAAAGGTAATGCTGTGTTTTCCCTAACTATTTATTTAAATTTTGATAAAAATATATATAGTTTATTATATTTGCAGGTCCGTTTGTCGTCAGTCTAGTTTTGTCCTCGTCTTAATGGCTGGGGTACCTGGCACTGCCGTGGGTGAAGATGCTGATTGCTTCCGGATTCTTCCCTCGCTGAATGTGACAGTGGTGGCTGGATGATGGATACTTTTTAATTTTAGCGTTTAACTTTTATTTTATGTAGTTTGTGTTTTAATTTTTTATTGTAGATTTTATTTGTTAACATTTGTAAATATTTTTAGATTTTTAGTTTTACCTTTTTAGTTTTTAACTATTTAGATTTTAGGTATATTAAATAACTTTATGTTTATCAAAACTTTTAAATTCAATTTTCTTAATTTTTGTTTTATTTGGGCATCTTTGTCTACACCAAAAAGGTAAGTTTTCTACACTTTTCACACCATTAATTTTTCGGCAGCCACATGTCACACCTTACCTCGTAAGTGTCCTCAGAAAAAGAGACCGACATTTTCTTCTTTCCGTGCTACGAAGCCTCGGTCACTCCACTTTTCTTTAATCCCTTCAAAAAAAAAACCTCCCGCTATTTTTTCTTTTCAGCAATTTTAATTTGTATTTTAAAGGTTTGTGTTATTGTTTACGTTCTTCTTTTATTAACTGTTATAGTCATATTCTTTTGCCGCCCAGCTGATTGTACTGCATTACCCATATAAAATTAAATAATGCACAGGGTGCACACGACAAATCTTTCTAGAAGTGTGAAGCAGATTCTAATTATTTAATTATTTCTCTTGAGCAACAAAACAAGATTTTGTCTTCTCAATACAGATAAATATGTATTTCTACGTAGCTACCTACCTATCTTCGAATCTGTGTATAATATCTACCTACATACTTATATGTATTTGCCTAACTATTTTTTAGATGCGCAACACTTGTATTGCAAAGTTAATTTACTTTTTTTATTCCTTATGTTTTCTAGTCGATTTCAACACATAAAAAATAAATTTATCACCTTTTTTTCCATTATTGGAAAAACTAAGAAAGCGTGAATTAATTTATGTATTTTTTTCTATACTATAACCCAAGAATATTTTTATTCAAAACCAAAAAAAATAAATAAAGAGCGATCACAAAAGTACAATTACTCCTACTAAATATACAGAAAACATTGAAAACAATTATTCATTGTTTCAATGGTATGAACAATTGAACAACTGTGATTTGAAATCAGCCACATCTGACATCATATCATTCATATATGTACCTATATACCGGGTAGTCCAAATACGAGTATCTTTTATAAGAACTAAATAAAATTAATTTATATTAATTTCCTTTGACTCATTATTTCACTAATGAGTCAGATAATATTAACTTTTGTGATATGGGTCGTTTCTAGTTTATTCGCATAGCGCCGGTATCTAACGGTACTTTATAAGATAAACTCTAAGGGGGTCAATTCGCTGCCAATAAACATTATTAAGACGGGTGATAACACGATTACCAAAACTTAGTGTTCAAATGAACGATTGTTTGATGAGCTGAATAACATAGTACCATAGAAAATATGGGTTTTTGTCCAAATTTTATATCCGATTGGATTTCAATCACGGAGGTGTAATACTGTCCAAATCAAGCAATATTTCCTACAGAAAAAACCTATCAATGTCAAAATAATATATGATTTAGAAAGATACTAGTATTTGCACCACCATCCGTTTTGTACTTATATATCTACTATCTACTACCAGCAACAACTAATCATTTATTTCAATGTATGAACACCACTATAATGGGATGGAAACAAGAATATACGAGGAAAATATCAACATATAATGTACAGTGTTTATTTGAACAATTGTGAGGAAACTTGATAAATATTCTACTGCATTAAAAAAATAAAAAGAGCAGTTATCTTTTATCGAAAAACAGTGTTGATGACAGATTTTATTTAGGTTTTGAATTTGTTGTTCTTTTGTTTTTTCGTCATTGTTTTATTGTCACATTATTGGAATGAAGAAAATTCTTTATAATAAAAGTACAGTATAACCTTTATAAACAAGAGTATCTGATCAACCGATGAGTTTAATTCATTTAACACCTTGTTGAAATAAGTGTTTTTTAGTTTATGTTAGGTTAGGTGCTTTTTACTTTTAGCCAACTTGTTGACGATAACGGCGCACTGTGGTCAATATTTTGAGATAGCGGCCAAAACTCCTTTTGGTTTTTGTTCTCCGATTTTAAAGTTATTAGACTCATATGAAAGTAGACAGTAGTAAACCTCGGGAGCCAAAAAATTAGAACTCTATTTCAACTATTTCACTGAGAACAGGGTGGTCCAAAATGGTCTTTTTCAGAATTTAGTAAATTTATGATAATTTTAGTTAATTTTTAAAGTTTAAATGATCATAACTTTTTTGTTTTTCAAGATTTTTGGACGAAATAAATTTTGTGTTGTAACTTAACTTATTTCCTATTACTGATAAAAAAATTGAAGCTCTACTGTTTTCAGAACAATTTAAATATTTTTTTTTAAAAAAGGTCAAATTTCTCGGAAATTTCCTACTTCATAGAGCACAACTCCTGTGAGTCAAGCTGAGTCAAAACACAAATTTACTATTTTGTAGCCCTAACTCTCCCCTACATTCCTATATATACATGTGCATGCATCGGGACTGCACTTTTTGAGCTACAGCAATTTTTCTGACCCAAGGTAAGATATTCGGTACAAATGCACGTCATATTTTTTGAGAAGTTATTTGTATGTGAAAGTGGCTATTATACATATATTTTGATGAAATTTTGTACAAGAGTTCTTATTGACCCAAAAAATAATTCTGTTGAAATTAGAAGAAGTTGGCCCATATTTGGACCTAGTCCAGATAGAAGGGTGTATCAAAATTTTGACAAAAATGACAATAGAACTCTCAAATTATGTGGTATCTGGCAATTTATTTGGAAAAGGTAAAAAATGATTTTATTGCCATCTAATATTACCTAACTTAAATACCTGAAAATTGCAAATAAATTTAAAACCAATGAATAATCCATTCTTTAAAATATGCGACAAACAAGAAATTAAAATTCATAACTTAAAAATAAAAAACTTTTTTAAATACTTTAAGAAAACGGTACAATCAATGTTCCAGAAACAAGAAATTGTTTTACTCACGCAACCAAGAATGGCTAACAAAATAAACTTATTTTTAAAAAGCCATCATTAACTACTACGGAAACTGGAAAAGGTGGTCGACCAGCAAAGCCAATTGATAATTGTAGTGAAAGATCACGAAGACGCAAGCTTAAACATATCAATGAAGAAGTTTCTTGTAGCATCATAAAGGATTCATTTCTGCATCAAATTCAACCATCGAAAACTAATAATTTTTGCAAAAAAACCGACTTCAAAACAATAGAAGGGCACCAATTCTAAACTAAAAATGTAAGAAGTAATCTGTAAGAATTAGATTTAAACCAAATAAAAGATGCGCCAAAATTAGAGGGAAAAAAATTAAGACTATTGCATGTCAAGCCTCTCCCTATTACTGTTCAAAAGTTAAGCTATTTTCACCAGTATCCGTCTTGTATGGGGACACCATTCAAGCCTCTGTCTATAACGGTTTCAAAGATAGGGGCACACAGATCTAATAACATCACCTATTCGGACACCCTTTAATTTACAATGTTAAATTAAAGACCTGTTGTTATAGAGGACTTGGCCACAAAGATTCTTTGTAAATTTCAACTATCTGTCTATAACGGTTAAAAAGTTTAACCATATATATCAAATTACATGAACTACTGGGACACCCTTTACATTATAATTCCAAATATTTATTCTTGTTATCATACCAGAGAAAGTAGTGGATATTCTGCCTAATTTTCAAGTGTTTGTGTTTAACGGTTCAAAAGATAGGGTCATATAGATCAAATTACGTAATTTATGGGGACACCCCTTAATTTCTAACTTCAAATTGTATACTTGCTGTAGTGGACTTTGCAATACAGGTTCCTTGTAAATTTCAGCTGTCTGTCTCTAACAGTTCAAAAGTTTGGCCACATACATAGAAATACATTAACTATTGGGACACCCTTTTAGTTCCAAATTCAAAATTTTATACTTTTTGTTATAGCTGACTTAGCACTACAGGTTCTTTGTAAATTTCAGCGGTCTGTGAACAACTATTCAAAAGTTTGGCGATTTACATCAAATTAAATGAGCTATTGGAGCACCCTTTAATTTAAAATTTTGAATATTTATACATTTTATTATAACGGTCATAGTAATCGACATTCTGTCAAATTTTCAAGGTTTTGTCTATAACGGTTCAAAAGATAGACCCAAATAGGTCAAATTATGTCACCTATGGGGACACCCTTTAAATTTTAAATTTATTTTTTTATTAATTTCTGCTGTTGGGAGCTATAGCGGCACGCAATTTTTTAAAATTTTAATTTGCTGCCATTTACGGTTCTTAATACACGTAAAAAACATGTATGTTGTATGGGGACACCCTTTAATTTTTAATATAATGAACTGTTTTTAAAATGGGACAAACCTGAAAGCATAACCTTTCAAATAAAGAAAAAAAAATTTAAAATCGGTTCAGAAATGGCAGAGTTCTGCGGTTACATACATAAACAAAAAAAAGCAACATTCAGACGAATAGATAACCTCCTTCTTTTTTGAAGTCGGTTAAAAAGAGTAAAATTGCTATCATTGAAAAAATACTGGAAGCAAGCCCCAGACGCACAAAAAGGATTTTAGAAGGTATGCCGACACCAACTGAAGAAAATAAATTTACTCCAGAAGAAGCAATGATCGATGGAAAAGTTGCACAACCGAAACAAAGTCTTCGTCAAGCTGCACCATATGCCAAAAAAACATCAAGTCAATTGAGCCAACCACCAACACAAGACGATAGTTTTAATGAAGCATATGAATTTGGAATGTCACCTCTTCATGCTAGAATTCGTTTTATGGAGCATATTCTTAAATTGGGATACAATTTGGAATTTGGCCCGTTAGGCGAAACAGTGATAAACAACAAAGAAAATTTGGAAAAAAGAAAGCAAAAAAAAAGATATTCAAGAAAAATACCGTGAGATAGGCCTTGTAATTGACCAGCCAAAGCAAGGAGAAGGAAATTCTAATGATGGAAACACAGCAAGGAGATTTTTTTCCGATCCAGAAACTGCAGCTTCTATAACTGGAGTAGATTATGATTTAATACGACGATTCCAAATCATATTAGAAGTTATAGCATGTAGCAAAAAGATAGATGCAAAAAAATTTGGTCAGTATGCTAATGAGACAGCAACACTTTATAACCAAAAATATTCTTGGAGACATATGCCAACCACAGTTCACAAAATTTTGTTCCATGGGGAACAAATAATTCAGCACAATATGCTTCCAATTGGAGATCTCTCAGAAGAAGCGCAAGAAAAAAGGAACAAAGACTACAGATTCTTTCGCGAGCACAATACAAGAAAAATTTCCAGATATTGTACTAATGAAGATCTTATTAATATTTTGTTGTGCACATCAGACCCATATATGTCCAGTATTCGACAAAAATGGAAATCAACCTCATTAGAGTTAGATGAAGAAGCTAAACAACTACTGCAAAATGAAAATCAAAGCTATTTGGAAGAAATTTTTACTAATATTGTTTAATTAATACTAGTTTAAAGATTATAATTTGTTTCTAATTTTAGTATAAATTTTTATTAATACATTTAAATAAAATATATGAGCACTTTAAATCAATAGTAAAAGTTTACTTAAAATTTTATCGATGTTGTGTTCTGTATATAATATATCCAAATGGTATTGATATTGTTGGGAATTTCAGTTTTAATTTTTAGTTTAATCCTCACAAGAATTAGCTTTCTTCCAAAAAGACCAACCTTTGGCCCCTGTGAATATTGAGACTAAATAAATGTCAGGGGCCAAATGTTGGCATTTTCTGACCAAAATTAAGTTTAGGAATAATAAATAAATATTGGTTGTAAAATACGATTGAAGAAAATAAGAAATTATAAAAAATACCTATTTAAAATGTCAAAATATTCAACTTTTACATGGAAACTCAACAAAAAATTAAAATGCATTTTTAACTCCACATTACTTACGTTCCTATCAGTCGATTTTTACGTTTGAACACGCAAATTGAAGCTTAAAGTCCCTCCTATTGAAGAAACAAATTGTGTAAAAAAATACCAATCCGGTCAAAAGTTATAGAGTTTTGACCGCTATCTCGCGAAATTGACCACTGTGCGGCGGTCCCCTTGTGTTGCCTGCAAAGAAAGGAAGAAAAGTCATATATTAGAGAACAAAAGGTAAGACGTAGATAAGAGAGATGAGGAAAGTTTAGGAGAATTTTTGGGGCAAACTATAGTGAAAGAAGAGTAAACATTGTAGTACATAGTAGTCGGTCCAAGCCATGCTAGAAGTAGATAGTTCAAAAACAAACCATAAGAAACCACATGTCTCCACGCTCCAAAAATTAGAACTTAGGTTTTATTAGATTACACACTTTGTTGTTACAAAAGTAAGACCTGAAAGGAAAATGTAGCCTGTCCTCTGGGTTTCTACATTTTCATAGAATTAGAAAATTAAACCATCTCGAAGCATAAATTGATGAGTTTATTCCTCTAACTGCACAAGTCAACTAGTTCAAGATTAAATTTCGTGTCATGGGCATCTAGGCGTCAACTAAGCCACTTGTGTACTTAGTTGTGTTCAGGAGCTCTTCAAAGAGTAGCAGTTTTCTGTAGTTATTCCTGAAATTATGTAGGTAACAGATAATAACTACTAAATGTATGCTTAGATTATATATACCGGATTTCAAATGGACAGAAATATTATATCTGAAACATCCTTTGAGAACAAGTAATCGCTAACTTTTGTCTAAGGTAGTGCTGATAATTCTCTTTAAAAACAATAAAGGAAGGCCACTTTTAGCCAAATTAACAAATATAAGGTGATAGATATTAAATTAAAAGAATTCAACAAGAGGGAAGCTTTAGGTAGTGGTAGACTTCGTTCTCACCAACTGACGATTGATAATTGAATACAACTCTTCTCGTATTCCTTTACCTGTGTTTGGTTGGTTATATAGATGATGCTAACAACTAAAACACTACCCTAAGTAGATAGATACGAAGAGTGCTGATGACGGACGTAGCTGTCTAGAAAATGTGCATTCCGCTCTGCTGGTGTCTAAAAAAATTAATTTTCCCAATTTGTCTTTAATACTGTCACCTAATTTGTAATTTAAATTATTCTTTCTTAGAGAGAATAAAAACGAACTTGAAGCTTGACTATAAAATTCATATGGATTTAATAAAATTTCAGAAATTTTTAAGTTTAAGATAATTTAATTTCTTCAGCAGAATTGTTTAAATTATCAAACACCATAAAAGTGTTTTCTTTTTTGTATTTTGCAATATGATTATGAAATAATCTGATATGAGAAAGCTTGATAACAAGTAAATTTTCTAATAGAAGCAGTTCAAATAGGATTACAGAGTTTATTTTAATCAATATCAATTATGTTAATCGTTTTACCAAGCTTTAACTGCAAGTCACTTACAAGCATTGTTACTATTTTATGTTATTTAGTTCAATAAGTAATTAATAAAGTAAAAAAATTGTAATGTTACATCATCCATTATCAAATTGATAACAAAATGCATCATCGTTTTAACAACAACAAAAGAACTGACACAAGTTACAGGTGATTTTTTAGTACTGACATTGAAATTTTAATAAATCAGTCAAGTGCGATTTAGTCTCACACACGTAGGGTTCCGTACTATGTCTAGTACGCCTTTAAAAACTCAAGTTGTTAATTTTTTCATGTCTTATGGGGCACCCTTTTTGTTAAATCAAAGTAATATTCGCAAATATTGCATCGCTATTGGAACACCCTTTAAATTTTAGGAATTGTTGTTATAACGGTCATGGTAATACACTTTCTATAAAAATATCAGGCCTACCTATTGCGGTTCAAAAAGTAAGGTTATATACGACAAAAACATGTCACTGATGTATCACCCTTTAATTTCTATTAATTGTTATAGTTTCCATAGTAATAAACCACTTGTAAAAACTTCAAGAGTCTACTTATTATTGTTCAAAACTTAGGCCATATACACGGAAAGCAGGTCACTCTCGAAACACCCTTTAATTTTAAGGTTTAATTTAATAGAAAGCGAACATAGAGTCTGTCTGCAAATTTTAGGTGGTTGCCTGCTATAGCTCAAGAAATAAAGACATAACGGCAAATAACACCTCACTTTCGGAACACCCGATTAGTTTTAGTATTTATTGCTATAATGGACACAGTTATACACCTCCTGTGAAAATTTCAAGAGTATACCTATTATGGTTCAAAACTTAGGCCGTATACATGCAAATCACACCACTATCGGAACACTCTTTAATTTTTAGGTTTATTTTTTATAGTTGTTTATAAAGCGAACTAAGTTTAAATTACTGTTTGTTAATTTTTAGTGTATGCATCCTACAGTTCAAGAAATAAACACAAATTCGTGAACAACACCTCTCTATCGGGACACCCTATAAGTTTTAATATTTATTGTTATAGTGGACACAGTTATACACTTCCTGTGAAAATTTCAAGAGTATACCTATTACGGTTCAAAACTTAGGCCGTATACATGCAAATCACACCACTATCGGAACACTCTTTAATTTTTAGGTTTATTTTTTTTATAGTTATTTATAAAGCGAACTAAGTTTAAATTACTGTTTGTTAATTTTTAGTGTATGCCTCCTACAGTTCAAGAAATAAACACACATTCGTGAATAACACCTCTCTACCGGGACACCCTATAAGTTTTAATATTTGTTGCTATAGCGGCCACAGTTATACCACTTCTGTGAAAATTTCAAGAGTCTACCTATTATGGTTCAAAACTTAGGCTTTATACATGCAAATCACGACACTAGCGGAACACCCTTTAATGTTTAGGTTTATCTTTTTAGACTTGTTTATATAGTGAACTAAGTTTTAATAACTGTTTGTAAATTTCAAGTGTATCCCAACTACAGTTCAAGAAATAAACACAGTTTCGTAAATAACACCTCTCTATTGGAATACCCTATAAGTTTTAGTATTTGTTGCTATAGCGGCAACAACTATACATCATCTGTGAAAATTTCAAGAGTCTACCTATTACGGTCGCAGAGATAAAAGGCGCTGACAGACGGACAGACGGACAGACATTGTAGCGAAAACAATAGGGTATCGTTTTTACACTTTGTGTACGGAACCCTAAGAATTACTACTATTTTCATTGATTTCAAAAGCATGTAATTAGCAGTTTAATTGCTTCAATCAATTTTATTTTTCTGAACATTTTCACAGAATGCTATGTATTTCGTATGCAAGTATACAAGATATTTGCTGTCTAAATGTTGCTATTGGAAATAATAGTAGTCGTTTTCTGTATAATTTTTACTAAACTTGGAGTGTGTAATTTTACACTCACATGCAATGAGTGTGAATTCATTCAACCATTTAATTATACAATCATTTGCTTATTCAGTTCAATTATTTGTTTATTCATACAATGTCTATTTATTAATTCGCATTTCAGCATTCACATTTGTATCTAATATAACAAATACAATAACAAAACCCACCAGGAATATATTCCATGCCTGAAAAGAAACTATAAAATCTTCGAATAATTGAGAATATGATTTCAATTACTATATACCAGACAGGAATAATACAATAAAGAACATAAGGGAAGGATGGGAAAACGGATATTGAAAACGGCATTGAATGAAACAGTTGTTGAAATCACACGTATTTTCAATCTTATGCGCACCAAATTTTTTTGTAACAACAAAGTTCTTTGCCAAGCAGGTAATAAAACGCTTTCCTAAATTTATTCTATTTTAGTAAATGAAATTTGAAACAGTTTTTGATAAAATATATTTTGTAAAAAAATATTTGAAACCTGTTATTACCCAGAAATTATTTTCGTCTGCAAATTTACTAGAAATTTATTAGAAATTGTTTTTTGAAAAGGTCTTAAATTAACCCACAACTATAGATACTTGCTATAGAGCAAAACAAATGTTTTCCGCTTAAAGGCTGATGGAAAATATATGACTACGGTTGCTAATAGTAGTCAAGAAATTGTTTAGCTCAATTTTTTTTTAATACGAATAAAAGTTTATGAATCATCTACATATTGTTCTTGCAGTTTGTGTTTGAATCACGTGAGGGGGACCTTTAGTAACTGATTCAAATATAGAAAATAAAGAAAAAGTAGTCGAAGTACGCAAATTTACCGATTTAAAGGTACTGCAAACTTGACAGCAACTTTTATTTTTGTAAATGTAATATTTAAGACACTATTTACAGAGCTCTACAATAATTTTTGAATTTTATGTAAAGTCTTTGTTCCTGAGTAATTCCCCAGGGATGGGTACTTCTATATATAGTAAATATATAAACCATAAGTGAAGCACTATAAAAGTAGAAGTATTAAAATTTTGTTCTGACAAAATATTGTCAGGACCCTTACGTCATGGCGGACATAGCTAGTAATTAATAAAGTTTTAATGTATAATAATTAGTATTTTGTTCAGCCTTATTAATATTGTTTAAATTAAAAAGAAAATGGTCAAGCTTGAAGCCAGTATATTATTTATAAAAACAAATATTTTTATTTTTGCTTCCAATATTTCGATATCCGTCGGATATCATTATCAAGGACTTAAAAATAAGAAGGAGAAAAATACATTTCATACCAAATCAAGAGTTGTAACCACTGTGCAGCAATAAACAATATAAATATTACAATAAAAAAATAATATTGGAAGCAAAAATAAAAATATTTGTTTTTATTAATAATATACTGGCCTCAAGCTTGACCATTTTCTTTTTAGTTTTAATATATCCCTAATTTTTTAAATACAAAAAAAAAATTAATAGAATAACTGATTAATTTGATCTAAAACTTAACCTCTCGGGGGTTCCAATTGTCACTGCAGAAGATTGCAAATGCTTTGACTCGGTTCTTTCGGGGATAATAAGGGTACCAGACGTTACGGTTTCTAGAACCTTAATCTGGAAGAAAAGGTCTGTTGTTTTATTACACGGGTCCTCTTCGAGGCCCGATCAGTGCATAAAGGACTGGTACCACGGGAATCGGTAGCCCCACCGAGAGCCTATCCTCTCTGTGACCGGTGGTTTGTAAGGTCGACTTCGGGGATACACGTGGTTGTGGTTTAAGATCGATTTATGTAGGTATGGTGCACGGTCGATCAAGTGTGCTGTTGCACTCTCAACAGAACGGAGTTTAGATAGTCTCCAAACCCCTAAGCAAGAGG